>BMAW01063481.1:531737-597353 GCA_019974015.1 Nephila pilipes | reverse complement strand
TTTTTTCATTCTGATTTAAAAAAAAAAACAATATGTATAGTCAACTCATCTGCGAAATCTTGTAATAAGATGTGTGTAGTTGTTAGGATCGGAAAATTCGATTCTACGTGTTACATTGGATGTGCTCTTTCTCATAGACTAAAACGATTTGCATTGGAATTATTTACAAAACATTGAATGGAAACGTTGTGAGTTACAAAAGTTTACTTCGAAAACAAAATGGTTATGACCTTAAATAAAAGATAGTGAAGCAAAATTCGGCTTCTTCTCGGTAAAAAATTTAAGTAAAATAATCTTTTATGTGAAAAGGTCAGTAAGTTTTCCTCTACACCAACCGAAATCTGTCTTCTGAGATTCAAATGGAAAGAATGTTGAAGAAAAAGAAATGAAAAAGAATGAAAAAGACTCTCACAGAAATTATTGAAATGCTGACCTGAAGAGAATGTATAAAATTATCGTAATGGATTTGGACAATAAATAATTAGCCTGGACTGTATAGAATATTAAAAAAGAGTTGCAGTCAACAACCGTATGTAAAATGTTTCAAGTGCCACCCAAAGAGCAAAAAAAAAAAAAAAAAAAAAAAAAAAAAAAAAAAAAAAAAACACCCAAGGGACATACATACACACACACACTCACATATATATATATATATGTGTGTGTTAATTTTAAGTAAAGAATGGGGTAATCTACATTTACCCAAATACACAATAAGGTTACAATATTAGTCTAATATAACTCATGATCCTCTAAATGAAACTAGATCGTTTATTTGGAGAAGTTACAGTTCTAATGATTCGTTTTCCTTTTAATGAATCGTTTTGAAATGATGGAACATCTCCACTGTTTTGTCCTCTTCCTTTGATTCAGCATTTCATCTATAAGTACACCCTGCTGTTTTTACTGGAAGCTTACTTTTTGGAAAAACTTTCTTGGCTTATAAGTGATCTTAAAAATCAAATTGACCGAAGGACATTTAATTTCTATTTATCGTTCATATTTTACAATTTAGTAATGTAAGCATATATACATAGTTATATATATTTAGTGACGTTTTTAGTTTTTATAATAGCATCCGAAAGTAAGAATCAAAACAAACGACTAATAACTTAAAATACAGATATCTTCCTTATTTCTCTTCGAAGAGTGCGATGAAATCGAGAAAAGCTACTCATCTAAGCCTGGGCTTTTAGGTAGTTTCCACCATTAATTTCGTACAAGCACACACTATAGGTTGGTCCTTGAGCGGAAGGTTACATTACTGCGTAAGCTAACGATTCGAGAAACATTAATATGATATATATTAAAATATAAATTAGGTTTAAGACATTTTGTTTCATTCTAATTATTCCTGGATGGTAAATAGATAACTTCAGTACTATCCGATAAGAACGTAGAAGAAGAGTATACATGTGAGCTGATTTTACGCGTAAATAATATAACTTTATATGTATATACACAATTTTAAAAGAGGCTTAAAAAATTTTAGCTCTGATTCATTTTCAAACAATATTAATTTGGTAATTTAATGAAAATGGAAAAAAAAACCACTTTAATTCAAAAAGGTTGAAGGTTCCTCTTTCCCTCATTTAAACGATTATAACACTAGATTTTAATCTGAATCCGAGTAAAAAAAAAGTCATCTAAAGTGCATCCTAGAATACAATAATCATAGACTGAGAGTTGTTCATTGTATCTCCTATATTTCTTTTTATTTTCTTCTTGTTACTATATTTGATTCACGCAACTAAATTACTTGTTTATAATCCATTCCCTTTAGTTATTTCCATTGGAATTATAATGCTAATTCATACTGAAGATTAAAGAAAAACCATGAAAATGAAAAAAAAAAAAAAAAAAAAAAAAAAATCTATAATGACACACGATTATGTATGCATCTGACTCTCGAAAACAACCAAATGAGAAGAAAACTATTTGTGGGTGTTACAAATCCAATAGGCTACCCGTAGTAAAGACGTCCTTTGAATTATCAGTATTATCAGAGCACATCAAGAAGGATTCTAAATCAAGAGTCCAGACTAAGACCTTGAAACTACTGGTAATCCTGGGTAACATTTGTTTTCCCACGCCGTGAATGAGGAATCGATCGGTGCACTTTACAAGATGGTCCTGAAACGCAGGACATTTTGCTGACGAAACGGAAGCACGCTTGCCTACACACGAGTAAGAAAAGAATTCAAATATAGACAAGGAAGACAACAGATTTAATAAATTTTGGGAAAAGAACGGTGAACAGGTTGTTGAAACATCGAAACAGATTGGGATTGTCTTGCGAAGCGGAAACGTTGAACTTGGTGCAATGTTGTGCTTCAGCACAGAATAGAGGAAGATTCATATCAAAATGATATTCATCTTTTCTTTCAGACAAAACACGAGAAACTTAGGCAATTAGTAGCATGCTTACATAAAAAAAATTCTACTTTCCGAACATTACAAAAATTTTTAAAGATGTTTTTATAGAATAAGCTATGCATCCCTAGGAGCGTGGGATGATTATTTTTCACTAAGTGGAATTGTAAATGAAGTCATTAAGACTTGAGCTTTGAGTGATCAAAAGTAAGAAATTTACTCCTCATCAAAAGAAAAAAATACTATGGTTTCCTGTACTGAATGGGTTTAAAAGGTCCATTTATATAATTTATATAATTTCATATAATGGTCAATTTATCAGTTGATATCAATTACATAAATGGGTTTTAATTGTGACACCTTATTTTTAAGTATTCTTTAAATAAATAAATTTCTTTAGTTTGTAACTCGTAGACTTTTTTTTTTTTTTTGGAAAATAGCATTTTACCTGAATGGGTTTGATCAACCCATGTCTGTTTTGAACGCAGTGACATGAAAAACAGTTGCCTAAACCTCCCAACAATAATAAGAGGGAATCCCAGTAACACAATAAAGAAGAAAATAGCAGCTAGTGAAAAACCAGAAAATATCAGAACACCTAAAAGAGGAAAATGCAAAGAATACAGTCCAAAGAGAAATAGATAAACATCTTTCAGGAGAAGCTTTTCTTTACTAGGAGCGTGTATATGTGTACTTAAAATTTTGTTCTTCTCATTACAAAATGTATCGAGAATAATGGAGCTCAGAAAAGTTATAACTGAAAAAAATTATATTATTTCTTGAGCTCTTAAATATTTAAAACCGTTTGTATGGACTAGAGTGAATGCTTAAGGGGGTTAGAAAGCGAGAAAAAAAAAAAAAAAAAAAGGTAGGATATGAAAGATATAAAATATGCTGCCTCTATTAATCAACACAAAAATGAAAGAAATAAAATTATATAAAATATTTACATTGATCTAAAATAAATATTAACCACCCTGGATCTAATAGAAAGGCTAAATGAATTTTTTTTCCAAACCAAGTAAGAAGGTTAAAAGATGAGATACGAATTAATTCTTTCTAAAATCTTCATACCTATTTCTAAATAATTTTCTTCTCATTTAATTCAAAATTTAACTTTATTTTAAACTCATTTAAAGAACTGATAAGGTTACTATTTTAAATCAAAAGAAAATATTGGGTTGATTTTGTCATTTTCTATAATTTTAGGCTTTTTGAAAAAATTGTATTCAAATTTCATTTTAATATGGAAAATATTTTGAAAACTTTGATATGGCCTAAAAATATTTTTATGCTAAAATCTCTTTACGATTGCTTCTCCAGTAAAAAAAAAAAAAAATTAAAAAGAGTTGCTTCTGTGGTTTTATCGTTTTTCTCTCTGAATTCCACCCAAGGGGTCATTGTTTTAGGAAATTGGTTACCAGGCCACTCTTCCAAATAAAGTGTGCAATGCACATTTTCATTTGGCAACAACTATAATTACATTTAATATTCAATTTAATAATTTATCATTTGCACTAATTTTAACATCTGAAAAGAATATTTTTGCCCACTTCAATGTTTAATAATTTCTACTAATTCTAGTATTTTATTTAATAATTTAATAACTGTTTAATCATTTGTCTTAATTCCAATGTGCAATTGAATATTTTAATAATTATTTCTTAAAAGAAGATTATCACCGTCTAAAACTGCACTTTGCAATTAATCTTTCTTTTTTTTATTAAAATGGTTTTCGAAATGTTTGCTTAGTGACCGAAAAACTATTGATAAGCGATTCAGAGAAACAGTGTACCCCTCATTTGTGCACACTCACAAGAACAGAAACGATCTGGAATACCATGGAGGGGAATATAATCAGGAGGAGTCCCAATTTGACAATGTGTTTGGCACAATATATCCCAAAAGGATTCAGTACAACAAATTATGACCAACCCACACACTTTGAATTGAACCTAGTCGAAACGCTTACAGAGAAATAAAAAAGAAGAGGTGGGATACTAACCTGATCGCCACATAACCCCAAAACTGAGAATCATGGTCTAAGATGTCTTTTCATTTCATGGTCATTTGGCAGTCATCAGAGACGTAGTGCGTTGGACAGTATTCTACCCCTGTTGAGTTGTTCTTTCTTTCGTGAGACTGAGAGCTTTCACTTCAGCTGAATAGCTACATTTCAGCTAAATTTCATTCAGCCCAGCAGATTATATTCCCACTTCTAGTTGTAAAACACTCCCCTGCTCTATAAGATCACCATCTCCAATACAGTAAATGGGGCATGTAATGAATAGGCTTGTCAGGTCGTCCAAGAATATTACCGATTCAATTGAAAAATGAAGGTAATTTAATGAGAAATAGCTTGAAGATATCCGCCAACTCAGCGAATTAATGCGAAACCGATAATAACTTGCATAAGGATAAGAAGATGTAAAAGGCCTTATTGATTGTAGCTATAATTTTTGAACAAAACATTCAATTCCTGAGATATTTTAATAATTTCTTTTTATATTTGAGAGTGGTTCAAAAAGTACACGTGTTTGGAATGTGAATGGAGTAACTCCCTGTAGTATTGTCGTTTTTCTATTTTCTAAGTGACCTACAGGTATGACGCCTTTCGCATCCCAAGAAATCCTGGATATAATTTTTTCGGCCAACTAGGCAGTCTTCCTTAGAACAGATTCACCGGAAACAACCCAACATTTTGATCACTGTTTAATTTCCCAAGTGTAATTATGAATGCAGATTTCATTGATGGTCACAACTTGACTCAAAGTGATGACGATAACTCTACAATCAAATTTATATCTGGCTGCGAAAGGCTTCCAAATCAAAACAAATCAACCAATCAATGTCACATTTTTGACACCATTTAACAGAGGGAAGCACACAATAGTAACAACAGCTTGCCTTTGTATCGTCGTCAAAAACAAATACCTTTTGAACTACCCTTTTAAATATGCATCGTAATTTATCATTTTCATCTCATTCGAGTAACTCCTCCTTGGAGTGTCTTCTTAAAACCTCTTTTCGGTTCTAATATATGTAACGCATCCCTTTTCAATCTGAATGAATTTTACTGAAAAGGCATTGGGATGTGTTAGCTGGAAGAGAGACCAGATGCGCCGTTTCAATATTGAATGAAGGAAAATTAAAACATGTTAAACAATTAAAAGATAAATTTTTGAACAAAATTCATCTCTGCAACACCTTATTTGGAAGACATTCACCACTTTCTCTCAAAAACAATGTTCTACTCTATAAGCAGATTTTGCCCCCAGTTATCACCTACGCCTCCCCAGTCTGGGGGGCTGCAGCCCCGACCCATCTGAAACATGTTCAAACACTCTAAAACAAAATTCTTAGAATCATGAAAAACGCTTCATGGTACGTCCGGAACTCTATCATACACAATGACCTCCAAATTGAAGCAATAAGAAATTTCGTCACCAAGTTTTCTAGAAATAATTTCACAACTGTTGAAAACCATCAAAATCCTTTGATCAGAGCACAAACAATATTTACAGAAGTAAACCAAAAACAAAATTTTGCATACAAAACTATCAAATGGTCTCAACCTCTCAAACCACCGTTAATTCATATTATCAATAAGTGCTAAGTCTTCGCTGACAAAAGTTCGCTGATAGCCGATAAAGCTTCACTTATCCCCCCCCCCCCCAACGGTGGAGGTTGTAGAGATGGTTGCAGTTTTGCTGGAAACATTTCTACTAACCCCCCATAGCTTAAACTTATCTACCTTAAATTCTAATTTACTTTTTTTTTCTTCTTAAATTCAAATTCTTGAAATCTCTAATTGTTCTTGTTAAACCCTTACCATATGATACACTGAGCAGAAGCGGCAATCTCGCTGGCGCTCGATTGCAATCTAATTTTAGTAGTAGAGGGGAAATTATTAAAAAAAATTATCATCCGTCTTCGAAACGATTTCGGTAGTTTCACTGAATGTTTCAAACACATCCTCAGAATAAAATAGAATTTCAACTCTTTCCCAAACGACAGTTCAACAGTTATTGCAATGAAAAAAGAATCCGACTTTATTCCACGTGTAAAAAGTAACCATTGCTATAAAAGTGCAACGTATTTCAAGTAAAATATTTTTTTTTTTTAAAAAAAAAAATTACTCTTAGGCTTTTGAAAGAATTTCAACCAGCCATTGGAAGCGTTCAGTGGAAATGTTGGATCAAGTGGGATCAGTCCTTTTAAAAAAGTCTCATGTCCACCTTTAAACATTTTATGGAAGCAAAAAACTATTTATTTCTCCTCCGATCCACTTATATTAATAAATTTCTGTAATTAAAGGAGATGATGTCAAAATGCGTACCTAATTATTTATGGTTTGACAGTACGCCTAGAAAAAACCTTTTTCCATTGCGGAGGTGACCCGTTTTCAAAATATGTATATGAAAGTTCACTTTAACTCATAATATGTTTTTATTATGATCTAAATGAAATAAGCTCGAGGGAAATCCTACCATAGACATTATTGGGAAACTTCAGCAGCTGTGAATCTGAGCGTCACTGCACTTTACGTCACCGATCTACGTGGCGTTCAACTCCATGGACTTGCCTGATGGCAATTGTTTGTAGTGATTCTTCTTTTTTTTAACTGGAGCACAAAAAGTACTTGACGCACTCTCGCACGAATAATATTATAATTATTAATACTGAAAATATTCAACAGATAATTGCTACCAATGAACGGCGGTGTTAAATGAGAAAATTACAAGTTGACTAAATACATAACGATGAGAGGTAGTCATTGCATGAGTGGCTGAGAAGCTTTAGGAGATGACCCGTTTTCAAAAGGGACACTGGAATGAGATTCATCTAGAAGTACTTTAATAGATGAAATATGTCCCATCTTCATATGGAATGCATGAGTCGATGAGCAAAGACTACGATACCACCAAAAATGAATTTGCGAAAAAATTGAAAATGAACCCTTCCCAAAATGACCGATTTTAAATGATCGAAATTTTGACACTATGTTTTGTTGTTTTTTCTGATATGTTGATGCGCAAGAAGTGAATGGAATCGATCCTTTTATTCGAATTGGAAGAACACGGCAACCCTCTACTAAGAGTACTTGCCAAATATCTTTTATCTCAGGGCTTGATTATTCAGGAAGAGAGTGTCTACCTTTTCCCCTGTACAACTAAGGAAAATTAACATCTAATACAACCAACCGATTTTGTGCGTATATATATTTATTTTCCTTCACTTAACCCTATAGTTTTTTGTATCAAATTACGAAAAGCAAAAATAGGTATATTTCAATCTGCAAGCTGTGCATTCAACACTGCTATGAAATAAGATTGAAATTACCTGGAAATTATATCTTTGGTAAACTCGCATGGAAAATGAGTTTGGACCCACAAAAAAATAGAAAGAATGTTAAGTAGGATTTTCCGATGAGAGAGGATTGTATTCGTTTGAAAAAACAGCTGTGAATTCCTCGAGTTATATTGTTAAATGGAATGTAATTTATATTATTAAAATGTCGTCATAATTCTTGAGCATTACATTAATCCCTTTATGGGGAATCCATCTTTAGACGCACTCTGTCTCATAATCGGAGAGAGCGCCTTTAGACTCGCGTATGATAAAGATTTTTACCTCATCGGGGAATGCATTCAAAGGGGCAATTCTTTCGGCTCTGCAGATAAGTCTTCCCATTAGGGGGGGGGGAATATGGTTTTTCTATAGATGATGATTTCATTGAAATAGATGAGGTTTTTTGTTCGAAATAGAGATCTTCATAAACAAGTTTTATTTTTTGAACTAAGGTGCAATAAATTCAATAAATGGATAAAAATGAAAGGAAAAAAAACACTCAATAAATAAAAATATCCTTAAATCAGTTCTAGTCACTCCCATGGTTGCCTGAGGCCCAATAGGTGTGATCCTGCGGTCTGCGGAGCTGGATCGCTTGTACGAAGATTTAAACTTCTATTGCACATAAAAGTGCCAAAAAATATTCCCAATGGAGTCGTTCGTATCATATCCCATTATTATGGGGATATTTTAGTACACTGACTCAGCTATTATCACAATTTTTTTCCCTTCTATATTCTTGTTCACAATCAATAGCAAAGTTGAGCTCATTTTGAAAAGCGAGAGCGGAATTGTGTGAGTTTGTGATACATAATGTATACCTAAACAGCAAACCTAATAAAGAGCGTGAATGTGCATTACTAGACGCTGGGAGGGAATGCGAAGCGCGTATTGTGCGAAATGGCAGTAGCCAGTCTAAGCCTAACATAAGTCAGGCTATGTCTGAAACAAGTTTAAGATATCTGATCCAGAAACAAATAGTTCCAGACAGATTGTCTGTTTGGTGTCTTTTGATCGCTAATAATATAGCACCAGCATTATATTGAATTTCAGAACCATTTTTAAAATTGTACATTTCGTACAAAAATTCATTTAATTAAATACAATATAATTACCCTTAATTTATTGCAGGATGTTCTTGATTTCTCTTATGTGGTTCTGGACGATTAGTCGCCTCCTGCGACTCGTGAACTCAAAATAGGAGTATTTTATATCGTGAGAATTTGAATTGCGTTAAAAGAGCCGTAATTAAAAAGAGAGAGATAAATCAAATCCTCCATACACACACACAAGCACACAAACAAACACACACAAGCACACACACACACACACACACACACACACACACACACACACACACACACACACACACACACACATATATATATATATAGATAAAAAGCGGCCCACCAGAATGAAATGCGTTTCCAACGTCTTCCTTGTTGGACGGGAACATTTACTATTTAACCGCCTTAAGCCATTTAATTTAACGAGCTTCAAAATATTCTTAGTTGGTTCTTGATCAAAATTGTAAATTTATTCAAATTTCGGAAAAGTATAATAAGATAAGAAAATGTTGATGTCATTACTTGAACTAGTTCAATAAGTTGATATCATGTAAGAAGAACTAGAAAATTATTTTCATAATAAATATCATCTTTCAATATAAACACCTAATATATTATCTTAATTTTATAAGGAAAAATGTTTTTGGTCTACTTTTAAAGGCAATCCCTACAGAGTTATTCTTAGTGTTCACCGAAAAGTCGCTTAGTTTATCTTTTTAATCATTAGTATTTTATTATAGTTAAATTTGAGATAAGTAAGAAAATTAATCTCCCTCAATAATATTTTCAAAATGCACTTATGAAATAATTTCTGAAGAATTAAAAATATTTTGAAAAATATATATGATTCAAACAACTCAAAGAGATAATCGATTAACTTTTCTCAATTTGCATTACAAACACAAATGTATACAAAAAAGGAAGTAAAGAATGTTTACAATGCTCTATTTAATTAAAAATTATTCTAATAAAGATACCACTACAATGAATACTTCAAATAAACAAAAATTGGTCCAAATCATATCAATTTTCACAGCATTTACGTAACGTTGTTTAAGCAGTTTTTTCACTATGAAAGTTAGTTCCGCTTTATAATGGTAAAAATATTTGAGATTCAATGCATAGTAAAATACATCTACAGCTGGTGAACCAAGATCACCATCTACTTTCTCCCCCCATGGGGTCGAAATAACTGAACGAACGAAATGGTGACTCAGGACTTGAATACTAGATGGCAACTCAGCCTATAACTAAATTGCATATGCTCCCGACACAAAATTTGCCTCTGTATGTCTAACAAAGACAACGCCCATAATTGATAAGTGATATTCCGGCTATGGCGCACATGTCGATGAACCCACCACTCAACTTGAGACAGCCGATGTCAAATGGAAACTGTTCCACACAAACTCAATTCAACAGGGAAGGAATGCATATCAATTGCAGTTCCGAGACAAAGCAACTCTCCACAAATACCTATGTTTCTCACCGTACTGTCACGATAATACTGGAGGGAGAATACAGCGACTCCATCAATAATGCCAGAAGTAAAAAGGCCTTATTAACTGGCCCAAATCAGACGTGTTTTCAGCCTGGTTGGTATAGCGCAAAGAAACGACCGGACAACTTTTCTTCAAACCCATGAACCAGTTTCAAACTGCAGCCTTCAAGGTCAACTATTCTTCGTCTCCGGTGTCAGAGAAAATCGCGAGGTTCAATATTTATCTCATATTAGTGCAGAGGAAATTTGTCATCAGTTCGAATCAAATCAACGAAGATAAATAGCTCAAAGATCTTTGTTTTGAGGAATCAATAAAGCAGTTCAATAAAACTGAATGTTCTTAAAATATAACTAAATATGTTAGATGTAACTGTATAATTTTATTTTATAAATTTTTATATTTAAAAGTGAATGGAAATTGCTATTGTTATTTAAGATTGGATTGCTTTCTGTTTTATAAATTTGGGAGAGGTACTTCCAGTTGAATTTTTCTCACTTTCATTGAACTGCGTATGAGATTTTCGATTTTAACGAGAATAAGGGAATTCATGCATCGAATAATATTAATGTCGAGATGCTCTTTTACGCTATTCATGAAACAGAAGAGAACTTTATCAGAGATACTAATGTCTTTTCTGTTCATCTCAAGATAGAATGTAAAGAGATTTGAAAGAAATTCATTGACTTTCAAATGGGGAACGCGTTTAAAGTTCGATTATTGCATTGATTTTAAGATAAATGTACACAATATAAAATATTTCAACAGGTTGTTGAGAACCTGCTTTTCTACAACGAAAAGATTCTCTGCTGCATTAGATAGTGAATTGATGCAGAAAAATCCCGTCATTTTGAAGAATCCTTCAAAATGGTGAGATCTACTTCACGGATGTGTTTCATAAACTATCTTTTATGGGTTTTTTGCATTTTTTATAACTATTATCTTTACTGGACGGTCAATTCCTTATTTTGGGTGGCATAAATTGTTGTGACTCCGACTTCTTTGAAGTTCAGTTGTCGTGTGCTGAGCTTATTCAGAAGAAAGATTACTTTTGGATTGGTAGGCACTCACTTTTTCATGTTTTTATTGTCGTCTTAAGCGTTTTCTATATTTGAATAAACTTCTTTCTTCGAGAATTTAAACCCATAAATTTATTCTTCATTATCTTTATCTATATTTTGTAGGATAAAAGTACATGAGAGTTATTGTCTAATGCAGAATTTCTACTTTAAAAACTCGTTTAAATTTGCTGAGGAAAATTTTGAGAAGCTTTTAACTAGAAATGGTTTAATCTGATTAGTTGTCAAAACTTTTATTATATAAACTTTTTAATTATTTTGCTCATATAATGATGTTTGCTATTTTCAATTATTTACAAACTCTAATTAATCAGTCAAAACATTAATTATATAAATATTTCTTGGTAATGTAATTTTGTTGCATAGGATTGATGAGAATATACTGATGATTTTTTCCGAAGGAGAACATTTTGAATCATGGAAGTAATTTGATTTGGTTTCTTTGAAATTCTTATAACATTTTTAGACCAGCTCCCATTAAACACTCTATATACATTTAAAATTCAGGAAGATTAATTAATTATAAAATATATAGCAGGGAATCTATAAACGGCATACGTACGAACCCTCGATTTGATCTTCAAACGAAATCTGCCGATGTAAGAAATATATACAAGTATTTAACTTATTTAATAATATTTTAAAATGATTCGTGTATTTTTGCATGGTCTTTAATTTCAAAGGAGTTTGGATAGAAAATCTCTTTTTAAGAAATCATGTAACAAAACATTGCTTTCCAGTTGAAGACACGTGAACGCCAAAAATTTAAACCATTACTTCCTTTTTAATAATTGAGCTTCGTTCGTTTTAAAATAGATCAATTTGAAAGCCCCTCTGTATAGGAACATATGTCATTTCACAGAATCCTCTTTTGCAGAGAGGAATCCCCGACGCGTATAGCACCGATCTGGAGTTGATGTAAAGTCTCTGGTGCGTATAGTTAATATATTTCAAACCTGAATTTTCAGGCAGACAAGGTCAGAATTCTTGGCGCGGTTTTTTTGTTTTCCGAGAATCCTCGGTCACCTGGGAAGGAATTTACAACAATAGACTAAAAAACACCGACGCATCTGAGCTCGAACACGTGCATTGATCGTTTCTAGTACACATCATGCAATTGAGAGTCAAAATAACGCTGGGACACTTTTTCATCTCCTACAGTGGTTCAAGAATGGTATTGTAACTAAACCTTGCTCTTCATTCACCTCTCAATGCATCCAAACTGTCTGAAGTTGTACTGAATCGCATCCATCAAATATTTCTATTGATACATTTTTCTGTTACCTATTATGTTTTGTATATTATGAAAGTTTGTTTAAAATATTTACGCTTTAGTATAAAATAAGCGTGTTAGATAACCCTAGTATATGCGATACATCTTGAGATTTGTAATTCTAATGCTGTCAAAATGCAAGACTTTTTTATAATGTGAAAAATTATATTTACAACATGCAATGAAGATATGCAAAATGTACATAAAAGTTTGACAAATTTTTCAAATGTTAACTATTTCGTGATAAATAAAATGTACATTTGTGAATTAAGTAATAAAGAAATTTACAAAAATCCAGCATTTAACACAAAAACTATTAATCATTATATATTGTTATACTTAGAATTTGAAATATCCAACTCTAATCGGAATCTAAGTAAAATGATCCGAAACTTTAATAAACAAATCTCGTGGCTTTTAAATATTGAGCAGTTGCTTACGTTTTCTTTCTTAAGTAAATTATCAATGAGATGGCTTTTGATTTAAATGCATGAATCGGAAACCAAAATTATTGTTTGAGGCTAAATTTTGATAAATGATATCCAAGCTTAACGAATTGGCGGAAATAAACACAACTATAATAAAGAAATTAATTAACTCTATAAAAGGAATTATTTATTTTAGAGGCACTGTGTTTGTGTGATTCTTTTTATTAATAAAGTCGGAAAATAATTATCTCTTTAGTAAGAGAAAGGCTGTATTTATTCTTTGTACTATCTTATGAATTAATCTTTTTGTCCTTGTGACTTATTTTAAGATGCAATTTTTGTTTAACCAAAAATGAATAACTAAAAATCAAACATCATCCCATAAAATAAATTAAAACCTATGTAGTATTTTACTTTTAAAATCAATAGAGAGAAAATACTATTGCTTGAACGCGCGCACTTACAGAGATTTACAAAGAGAGATAAAGTTTACAAGAGTCATGCATTGTAAAGCATATGTCTCTCTGTAAACTCTCAGCTGGTATTCAGCAAATATTTATCTGAGCATGTTTTATTATTCAAGAGTTGACGATTCTTTACGAAAGGCATATCCTGAACAAAGGTGGTATAAGCTTACCCTGACTAGTTTGAAAATACAAAATGTTGATGTAGAAGGAAAAATCGAAAGAAAGTCATTCTAATCCCTGAGGAGTTGATGAATAATTTCTTCGCAGATCTTACATAGGTTCCACCGAAAGGTTCACGATTACTTGCAGATACAAATTTGAATCTTAAAATTTTTACTGCCTCGAAATCCTTTTATCCCAACATGTAATACCTTTCTTCCCCTTCCCTTCTTCCTGTGGGTATCCAGCAATTACATCCTTCTTTATGCTTCCGAGCCGCCGTTTGGGATGTGGTAAGTCGGCGCCGCTTACAGTCTGCTGCCTTTTCATTATTGTTTTTTTTTTGTTTGTTTGTTTTGTTTGTCTTCCTTCCCCCTTTATTCACAATCATTGGATTTTTAATTGCGAGACATTACTATCATTGGGATCGGCTGTTTTCTAAGGACCCTTCGATTAGAAAGAGGCGCTTTCGTTGCATTAGTATATTGATTCAATGAATTGCAAAAAGTGAAAATGAAACAAGTTGATGGTATTTCGATACCAAAAAAATTCATACACTATTTGAACAATGGTATTTTTTATTTAGAGTACGAACTTATATATATATATATATATATATATATGTATAACTCTTTCTTCTTGCTCTATATATTGGAGAGTATAATATTTATTGCAGAAAAATGTACTCAACAGATTCAAAAAAATTGACGTTAACAAAAGTTTATTTTAATATTTATTTATCTATTTGTATTCTAAAAATATTATTTTGAGAGTTTGAACAACATAGCTAAGGATTTATTAATCTTTCTTAATCTAAGAAAATAGGTATATCCCTTTTCAATGAATTTCTGACTAGTTTTGTTCATTTTGACGAAGGAAACTTTCTTGATTTGGTTTCCATATTTTCATTAGCGTGACAAAACGCAGTTGCGGTTTGACAATCGTTTAAGTGAGTCGATGTGAGTGTTTTTATAAAAATGGAAAATACCGAGTATAGAGTTGTTATTGAATTTGTTTTTGAATGGTAGTAAGCTTACGCAAATTAAAAATGAATTGGATGCTGTATATGGGAACTCTGCGCCATAATTTATCATCGTGAAATTCTTAGGCAGTTGAATTTAAATAGGTCGTACCAGCTCGGGAGACGATGAAAGCTCGGGACGTCCAAAAACTGCAACTACTGACAATAACATCGCTAAAGTTTACCAAATGGGACTAGACCACCGTCGAAGAGATAGCAGAGGCTATGAATATGTCCAAAGAACGTGTTTATTAATTACATATTGAATCGAGAGTTAGGCATGCAAAAGCTGTCAGCTGTCCATGCAGTTTAGACGCATTAAATCAAAATTTTGGAGCCGATTAGTTAATGTAGATGAAACTTGGATACACCATCATACGCCCGAAACAAAAATACAATCAAAACAGTTGGTTGCGAAGGGGAAATAGGCATAAAAAAATTCTTTTTTTTTTTCAGCTGATGACGACTGTTTTTTGGGATATTCATGGAGTTATCTTAATCGGTTATCTTCTAACAGGAAAAAACCATTGCAAGAGTACACTACACATCATTACTTGACAAACTGAAGGCAAAAAAAAAAAAAAAAAAAAAAAAAAAAAAATTCTGTTTCATCAAGACAATGCGCCATGACAGCGGTTGCCATGGCGAAATCTACGAATTACGATTTCATCTGCTTGACCACCTTCTTTACTCTCCAGATCTACCCCCCAAGCGACTTCTTTTTGTTTTCAGGTCCAAAAATTGCACTCGAAGGACAGAGATTTTCGTTGAATGAGACTACCATCACCTTTGTAAGCAACTATTTTGCAGAGAAAGATGCCGAATATACTATTTGGATGGGTTAAAGAGATCGAGCATCGCTGGGAGAAGTGTGTAGACTTACAAGGAGGCTATGCAAATAAATAAAAATAAGTTTAAAGAAAAAATGTCGACTTTATGTCAAAAGCTATTGTGCATTGCCTTTATGTCAAAGTATCAAGAATCTAGAAATCATCTTCACTTATATAAGAAACAATAATACAGAATGATGTTTGCAAAGTGCATGGATTTCTCTGAGATGTCTGAAAATAGGAAGCGTCTAGGAGTATTCTTCGAGCAACCTTTTTTCTCGTATAAAGGACTATTCAATTAAGTGTTAGATTCCAATGATAAGATACATTTAATAATGTTGAGAAGATATACATGCAAAGATGAATTAGGTCTAATACTTATACAAGTTTTCCCCTCTATTTTGCAATTTTAACTGTATTAGAGTAATGGGAATGGAATCTATTTCCTCATATGTGTGATAGATTTTATATCAAGCCCCCCTCCCTTTTTTTTTTTTTTGTCTCTAAGCCTTGTTACAAAAATAAGCGTTTCTATTTCATAATACTGTCCTTTTTTTTCTCAATAAAGGAGAGAGGCGAAAACTGGACTTTGGTGGACCAAATACTATTTTGGTGGACTCTTATTATTCTATTTCTCTTATAGTTGGGACTCTTATTGTGCTATTTTTGTTCGTGATACTTAAAATTATCTTTTTGCTAAAAGTAATTAGGTGAAAACACCTTGTAACTTGTGAATACAACAGTAAATAAAAAATAATAATAATTTTACTTAAGCTGTGAGATCCTTCACGCTACCGAAACATTTTATTGAACCTGGGGTCACTACGTTACAGTACCAATACACTGAAGTCAATGAGTTTTTCAGGAGGAAGCTATGCAAAATAGAACAACGGATTTTTATCTAATAAAGGTTCCATCGTTTATTTAACCAACTCTTTTCATTAAGTTTTTAATATGAAATTTTAATAACTGTAGATATTATATTATCATACATTTCAAAGTTACTGAACTGATAAATTAATATTTTGCAGATAACAGATAAACACTTTAATGTAGATATCATTTTTACATTTTAAAAAGTCTGTCTCAGCTCTAATTTACTAAAAATACCATTAATTCTTAAAAACCCTAGATCCCTACTCTTAAAATTATGTAAAATGTTATAATAATATGTTAATAAAAACAATTGGTAATATGAGGATTCAAAATGAAAAAAAATCCCATTTTACAACCTTTTAATATATTGATATATCAGTAATAAAATGCAATACAAATGTGAATTTCCTCTCAATGGGATTTACGCCAGAAATCAATTGAATGGATTAAATTTAGAAACAAAATCTGATCCTATAGGATCCGTTAGTCCTTTCTTTGAGTGCTACCTCGAAGTGAATTTGTTGATTGAAGCTTAAACGAAATTTAATCAACAACGCAGTTCCATAAAAAAACCACCTCTGCTAAGATGACTTATTACTTCTGATCATGGATTACTCTCTCAATTACTTCAGCAAGTATTACCAATACTAAAAATCCCAAAGGAAAAATTTAATTGTCTTTAGATTTTTAGAAAATGGAATCATTTCATTCAGTAATTATTATTACTATCATTTTAGTATTCCTATTCAAACTTTTGATTGTAATTCGTTCATGAGGTAACCTTCAAACTAATTGAATAATGCGGAAAATCTAGAAATTTAGTTCTGGAAAAAAATCTAGAATTCCATTTAAGATAACAAAAAAATTCTAGTTTTGAGAGTTCTCAACTCCCTTCGACTTTTAAGATTTTGTATCATTTCCCAGATTCGATACCAGATTGTTTCTAACGCTCTTCGAGTGATAGAACGGACCCTCTGATACCAAAAGAGAAAGTGTGCTAATATCTTAAATAACTCCGTATGTTTTCTTTCAGGAGCAACCACTCGAACGGAACAATCCGAGACTTAATTAAATGTATGACTGCCCTCTGTAATTAATTCAATAGATTTAAAGAAGGGCGAAAAAAAATCCCTCCTTGCAATTGGTTATGAAATAATGTGAGATTCGATGATATGAATGGTTTTGTTCCGAAACTACAAACTTTGAGATGAATTGCAGCTCTTAAAGACGGTAACAATTACTTCTTATTAGCGTAGCGTTTAACAATCCAATTACAGTTATTATTTGACAAGAGGTGCTCTCTCTTCGAAAAGCAACCTTACACTAATTACAGTGATTCACACCTCTGAAAAGATTATGGTCTTATTTTCCTTTCCACTCGTATCGATGAATTCATTATAAGACCTTCCCTTGAGTTAGTAATTGTCGCACGACTTTCGCTCTGCTATTATGACTGAAAATGTCATTACAAATGTCACTCCCCAAACTTGGGATGAAAAGTTCAGGGGGTCTCATTTCAAACAAAACGTTTTTTGAAACAATATTCTTTGCAACGATGAAGGAAAAATATGGCTTTTGACAACGAGTTTCCTAAGAGGCCTGTCTGTTTGGATCCTCTACTTGTAACAATAGATTTTTAAAAAAATGCATTTTTCGATAAAGAATTTCATTAATGGATTTTTTTGGAGAAAATTTTTATATTTTCTATTGTTTAGCAATTTTAGTTCTTTTTTAATATAATTTTTTTCAAACGCAGTATCAGAAGAATTGTCTTAATCTCTATAGAAACTATTTTGAAATAGTGTTCCAGAGATTTTTAGAGAGGGAAGAAACTTAATATTGCATTGAACAAAAAGTTGTTTTCTCCTCAATCACTTGTTCACACACACATTCTCACACGAAACCTACCAACATTTTATTTACCTCGATTTCAAACCGCAGATGACGGCTTTTCGAATAAATATTAGACTCTTTTCCAGCTAATTAGAAATCATACAAATTTTTTTGGTCATTTAGGCAAACGAATTTTTAGAAACAAGACTAAAGTGACAGAGATGAAAGATAAAATTTTCTAATCGACATTCAAAATAAAATTTGAAGTCAAAAGGAATGATTGTTAGGGAGTCCCGGGGGTACATTACCCGCGTTTTCCAAAGATGTTAAACCCATGGGGAAAAGAAAAGATCACTCAGGCTTTCTGGGGTTGTTAATCCCATACTTACCTAAAGAAGGTAAGAGATCCTGAGAGAATAATACTTGGAGATGTACTTTAAGGTAAAATTTCCTTCCTTGAATAACCTTTATTTGCGTATTTTTTTCATTAGGTATTCTATGTTTAGTTTAGTTTAGTTTTTATTAACGTCGCACTAGAAGCAACACAAGGGCTATTGGTGACGAAGACGACACCTTAGCTAGCACCCCCTCTCTTAACTTCCACACCACGCCGCCAACGGGAGGACTTTGGGCCCCGACAGATTTTCCGTGCATTAACCCTGGCTACACGGTGGGTCTTTAGTAGCATTAGGGCTCAAGCCAACGACTCAATGAAAACCGTCAGCAGCGAGTCCGTCACCATGACCACTATGCTATCGTGGCCACCTTGCATAAATGGAGTTTCTACCTTGTGGGAGTAAGAAGAAAAAATTTGGAAAAAAAAAAAAAAAAAAAAATCCTGCGTTTTTCTGAAAGAAATGCAACTAGCTCGTAAAAAAGCAAATTTAATAATTTTTCTGAAAGGACTCAAGCGCCTTCTTTAAAATCTCGGTATCTGTGGATTCAAATTATCCGCTTGATTCCAATTTGCGTAAATAAAAAAAACCCGCATAAATGTGGGAGCAATTGGACCCCCCAGCAAACATTTTACTAATGACTCTGTCTATTGAGAATCGAAAGACTGGATTCATTTTCTACTGATTGTGGTTGCTTCAGATGCTCTAATGATTTTATTTCGACACTATTTCCACACACAGTAGGAACGATTTATTTTATTGGCAAACATAATTTCCTTAAAAGGTCTCCATGTTAGCTCTGAAGGGAAGGAGCGAAAAAATCACGTTTTCTCTTGTCAATAGAATCTTGTAGGCTCCATAACAATTGCACATTTTGTCAATCGAAATGACAGCGCTGGTTGTCATAGCTGCCTAAGCAGTGCTGAACACAACAAGAAAATATCGGCTCGTTTTTAATGGGAATCCAAACATATTAAGTGACTCTTCTTTTTTCGCTTCCCCCGCCTAAAACTCGCTGAAAATAAAAACTGTTTGACTAACATCCTTTGTCGCACGCAATTCTTAATCGTTTTGTCACACTGCATGCAAAGCCAATGGAGGAAAACATGAGCAGCTTATAATCTTCCCATCGTAAAAGTTGAACGATAGTATACGCAATGTCCCATGTAGTCACGAAACCACTACAAAGTCTGTGGTTTTTACATACATAATTCTAAATAATGGTCAGGGCGACGGATCGGACCTCGCAAAGGGGAGGTTCTAACGAGATGACCAGGTATCGGATCGAGTGACGTTTTGAAAGAGAAGGATAAAAGTAAACTCGATTTCGATGACCAATCATTCAATTCAGAAATAATCAAATGGTGGTTATTTTACTTCCTTCGAATTTAAATGGGACGTGAGGATTTCCGTTATTTATTTATTTTTACTTTATTTTACGAACTATGGTTGCGAGTTTCTTAATTTTCAATTAAAAAAAAGATGAGGAATTGGATTAGCGAGGAAATATTGAAAGCTTTCATTCTATATCATTGAAATGTAATTAAAATTATTTCTTAATTTCGAAATATGTGTTTCATCTTGCTAGGAAAAAATTAGAGACAATCTTCTATAAGAAGAATGCTGTAAATTAATTGACGAAATAAATTAGAGATTTTATTTTTTACTTTGGGCTTTAGTACTTTATTACAAATTCGCATATTTTATTTTTAAAAAAAGATTATTTAAAAACAAATTTAACTATCAAACACTCAGATTAGAATTCGAACAAACGGAAGTATGGTTTGATTTGACATGTCTAAAATCCTACTCTTTCTTGTTAAGGTAGTTGGGACAGTAGCGTGCTTAGGAATGCGAGCTCGAGTTGCTTCCAATGTGTTCTGTGGGCGTGTTACATTTGTTGAGAATCCAAGTCGTTGGCTTGGAGTCCAAGTTAGGAGTGTCGTCGCTTGAGCGACGTCGCCCAGGTGTTGCTTCCCCAGTTAAGAAGGGATCAATCAATGGCACCAGAGAATTACTCTGACTTTCTTAAATACTGAATAGCTTTTGAGTTAAAATAAGATTACAATAACACTATATACTATGTAAACTTTCAAAGATGGGGTTCCCACTTTTAACCAAAGTAAGGAACTTTTCGGAAGATTTCTGTTCTTCATTTCTCTTCAAGTATAAGATTATACCAACAGTAAATTTGGATCCGAATTCATTTTGCTCTTCAATTTATAAGGCCTCCATACTTTCATTATTTGTTACTTCAATCCAAGATCTGTTTTCCTTACGATCGATTTGAATCGATTAAGAAGAAATGCCCCCCCCCCTTCAAAAAAAAAAAAAAAAAAAAAAAAGAAAAAAAAAAAAAAAAAAAAAGCGGAATTAAAGATTTCTCCATTCATATGGGGCTTTTAAATAACTTAATGTCTTCAACTCAGGAGACAGTGACGTTAAAGTTACATGTAACATTAGCATTCTGTTTTTGGCCACGGGAGCTATGAGGTTAACCCATCGCGTGATATATTCGAGATAAATAAGCCTTAAGACTCTCCTGCGTTCGAAGGACACCTTCTAAACAAACTCATACTGCTTTGAGGATTCCAACTCTATGGTATATCGAGCAGTCTGAATAAGAAGTAACTCTAAAGCTCCTGTAACTCTCTCTTTTTAATAATAGTTCAATCGCTTTCTACGGATACTATTCCGGATTAGAATCTGAATGAGGATTTTTTTCTTTCTTTGATGGAGCCCTTTCCTATGTTAGAGAACTGTATATCCCTGTGAAATTCTCTTTGCGAATCGATAAAAGAAATCGAAGGTTGAAGAAGTTTTTCGGCTTCCCTTGGAACAGAAATCCATTTTGTGTCAGAAAGCGGTACTTTCTGTGCCGGTTTCCTTCCCCTTCTGCATCTTCGGAAAAATGTCCCTTTTTTTTTTTGCAGTAGAAAATCTTTCTA
Organism: Nephila pilipes; assembly: GCA_019974015.1. Taxonomy (NCBI): domain Eukaryota; kingdom Metazoa; phylum Arthropoda; class Arachnida; order Araneae; family Nephilidae; genus Nephila; species Nephila pilipes. The sequence goes on along the minus strand of BMAW01063481.1, from coordinate 575,756 downwards.
GAGAGAATGCAAACAAATAAAGAAATAAACAAGGCTCTGTGCAAGGAAGGGGGCTCGACCCCCTTCCGTGCATACACATCATCCATTAAAGAAGACAACGGAGGGATTCATCTTTTGTCATAGCGGGGGCGGCTCCGAGTGCAGAGGGGGTGTATGAATATTAAAAGAAATTCGGAAGAACAAGTTTTCCTTCCCATCTGATTCGAACGAAAATATAATTTCGGATCTGAAAACAGATAATGTTTCAAAATTACAGTGCAGTTTCCTTCTTTGAAGGAACGTCGCACTGGAGTAGCTCCAGGGCGGTCAACGAGAGCAGTTTCTGAATATTAAAAACCTGTATTAGTTCTAAACGCTCGGAATTTCTTGTAACATCTGTACTCAAATGTAATAATTTTAATACTCTGGCTATCCAAAAGCTCTTGCATTAACTGCAGGATATCGCATTGTCATTGAATCGATGCCTATGATACATTTCCGAACTTGTACCAGTTTTCGAAACTAAAGAATAGATCCACATAAAGCGCGTTTATTGAAAAGGCAAAAGGTTTACTCTTATTTTCCCTAAATTACCTTCAGGATATCTCTTATATCAGCTTTCAGTTGGGTGGAATTACTTATTAATATAACACTATATATAGAAACCAGAGGAGTCGCTCTAGGTGACCTTGTAATTTTGAACTCGGCACCGCTCTCTCCTAACTTCCACATCACACCTACGGGAAGTGTGCGATCCCGACAGTTATAACGTGCCTGACTACAAGACGGTCTTTGGAAAGACGTGACACGATTACGAATCCTTCGAAATAGAGGGCTCATCAACTTTCCGTGTCAAACACGATAATTGGGTTCTGTGGGATATGTAATTACGAAGACGCCATCGTTTAGAAGTAAAATCAAGTTTTATGTACACTTCCTATGACATCCTTATTAAGATAATCTTAAATGTATACCCTTATAATCCAATTATTTGACAAATCAAGGCGAGTGATTGCTAAACTTTGATCCGATCATCAAACCAATTTTAATGCAAAATAGTTGTATTCCAGATAATTTTACGCTATTTTTCAAAAAAATTTCAAATTATTAAAAGCAATTTAAGCATAAAATTTTAAAATTTTTATTAGATGTAGAGGTAATATGTTCTTTAAGCTTTTTTCCACGATGACAACAAATTATCGATTCCATACTAATAAGGTATAGATAGCTTCTTGAAAATGTTCTAGTATTAAGAAAAATCAATATTTACTCGGTTTTGTTTCCTCTGAACGCATAAATTGCGTTATTATTTTTATTCATGTGTAACTAAACATTTACAATTTTAACAATTAAAATAACCGTCAAATACGTTTTAACAACGTTTGTTTATTAAATTTTGGTGACTAAAGTTATATTAGTATTACCTTATATATATAAAATTTAATATGAGATACTAGATTGTAAATGAAATATATTTATATATTTCTTACATTCATTCAATTTCCATATATATTCAGGGACAAAAAAGCTACTCATTAAAAATGTGATTCCCTCCCCCTTTCATTTTACTTTATATCCTCTACTTAAGATGTATTTTTCTCTAGGTACTGTTGTGAGTTTGCATTATTTCTTTAACGTCGCATTTAGGAACAACGCGAGGGCTATAGGCAAAGTTTGAAGCTTGGTCAAGTGACGAGGGCAATACCTGAGCTGGCACTCTCTCTTTTAAGGGGACTTAGTACCTTTGCACCTTCAAAAATTCGATTTTTCAAATTTGTTTTCAAAAAATAGTGCTGAATGTTAGGAGCATTTTAAAGCAAACCGCGTCAAAATCCGACTATTATTACTCTCTTTGCAACAAAAAATGTAAATGTCTAAAGTAGCTTGTTTTATGTAATGCAATGTAAACAAACCTCTTTTTCTCAGTTTGTTATTTTCACACTTTCCCACGGGATTAAAAAAAATGTTTTGCATGCAGAGCTTTAAAATTTTGCATGACTGTTATACTTGTAGATCTTTATTCCGTGAACCTCAATTTTGTCAATAGGATGATTAGATTTTATTTTATAACATGATACATGAAAAAAAGTTACTAAATACAAACTTGATAACTTTTTTAATTTTTTTAATGTAAGATAAATTTAAAATTTGAGGTTTACAGAATAAGGTCATTATTTAGCTTTAATTCGGTATAAGAATTGTGGTTCTACTGTACATCTTTCAAATGTTATCTTGTGGGTAACGTAAGGTGAGCTAATTTTTTAAATTTTTGTACGCATATTTCATGTTGTATAAGAAAATATATTAATTTAATAGCAAAACTTGACCCAATGTTTTAAAGTATATACTTTATTACACAAACTGGCAAAGTTTCATATTGAAATGAGCAAATATTGTTGATTTCTGAAGAATCGAAAAGAGAGAGAGAGAGAGAGAGAGTTTGTCAAAATGCTCTACTTTTGATTTCGTAAGGTACTAAGTTCCCTTAAACTCTTTGCAGAGTTTTAAAATATAGAACAGAGCTTTGTATACAACTGAGAATATCAGATTTTAAAAACTGTGTGTCAGTTGTATAGAAATGTACACCACCCAACAATGTACAACCAATGTACACCATGTCGGGCACAGTATCCAACGGCTTGCATGAAATATCTGTCCCGACCTAAGCGGGTTTTCCGAAAACCAAACCAGGGAGACAAATTCTTCAGTCTGCCCAGGTTTTCATTTTTAGATGCTCCTGAGTCTCCCAGAAGAAAATGCGAGAAGACTCTGACCAAGAAAGATAGCCAAATATCTGGCAAACCGTCCCTCGGAATGTGTCCTTTCGGTAAATCACGGCTGCTCCAGTCTTTCCGACGGAACCCTAACCCGAACCATATGATTAGGAAATATCGACCTGACCAAATCAATAAAAGCTACCCCAGGCCAAGATTCAAATGCTCCCCGCTCCACTTGAGGGCGGAACCTTTACTCTTCACAAACTGAAGGGAATCTAGATCATCCCCAGCGAGGGCAGGCCTAAATGAATACAGCCTGCAGTTTACTCATTTATTCCCATGCGCCATTAAATTTTCATGCAGACTCTTCCAAGATTTCCTTTTATTCTCGGGATTCTTCAGTGATGCTTGGGAGGAGTTCCATTTTTAGAAGGTCCTATTGAAATTTTTCAGGGATTAGAAAGAGTGATTTTCCGCCAGCATTTCTCGATTACATTAGACATGGAGACATTCAATCAAATAATTTCATTTTAATAGATTTCACTGAGATCTAATAATAATCCTCGCCCTAAATGCATTGATAGAATCCTGCTATACATTTTGGAAAAGTCAAAAATAAAATAAAAACCCGTTCTCTTGGAGAATTGTTGAAAATATTTGAGAACATTTCAAAGGAAGACATTCAGGATTCTTATACTCTAAACCTGGAGATAAATTTGGGATGAGAATCTACCCAAGACCGCACAAGTAATTTCTCACGAAGAGTGATAAGAATCGTTGCCGTCAAAAGGACGTCGCCGTAATCTAATGCGATTCTAAAAATGATACATTTCAGTATTCATAAGAATTTGAATAAGTGATTAAAGCACCATTAATCTTGAATAACCCAGTCCGTTTTCGTTTTCATAACAGATTTTAGATCCAATCAAAATTCGCATTTATCATCAAAACAGAATCAAATGAAAGCGATGATTCATTCGATTTCATATTATTAGCATGACTACTTGTTCATTTGTCAACAAACAAATCTCAAATGAAACAAGCGAACAGTTGCATTTTTTATTCTTGAAGGATAAAAACTATTTATGATTCAATGTGCAATCATAATAGAAATAAATAACAACTTTTTAATTTCTTTTCAACTTTTTCATTTATATTTCTTCTCGTCGCAAAAGTTTTTCATGGTTTATCACAGGAGTAGCCCAGAATTCAATACGATTAAGTCTATGAAACAAGCGTTGAAACAATCCATGCTTTTTAATTCTTTAGTTTTTAACATTTTGAGCTTATTAATTTGATTAGAAAAGTGTATAAAATCTTTTTCTGAGGGTAAGTTCTCTGCAAGATAAGTACAGAATATGTAAATAAAAGTATTTATTGGGCAGCATCACTTTAGCATAAACTTTAGGATTAAGCAGTTTTAACTTAAGGATTTAAGCCTTCAGGGAGCTGAAAAAAATTAAGAAATGTATGCAAAAATAATGCAATAACATTTGTTGTCATAAGTTTTATGTTTGTTCATCATACCAAACGTCTTCGTACGAGTTATCTGAATTGAAATTCCGGTCTCCACGTGCTGTTGTTAACGTCCTATAAAAGTCGTTTTATTTTGGAAGTATATACTTTTGTGTAAATTCATCGTGTGTAATTTTATTCTTTCGGAATTTTTCTACCATTATGATACAATAATGTTTGATTTCTATTTATTAAGACTGATGGCCTACCCATTTTTATGTCATTTATATGAAAGGCGTCATCCTCATCAATATTATGTTTTATATTTACCCTCACAACAAATCTTTTCTATCATTTTAAAAAAGTCGAAGTTCTTTTTAAAAATATTATTCAGTGTTTCTGATAACACAATAACTTTCACTAGCAATTCAATCCAATAATGTTTATGTTTAAAACAAAATTTAGATATTTCAAATTAAAAGAAAGCATGTGCATAAGGCTCAGTAAAAATTGGAGTTATTTTCACGTCTGTATCTGGAACAGTTCTAAGTAGCAGAAGCAACAGTTACAGTTATTATGAATTTGTTGTTTTTCAGTTTTACCGACAAAAAAATATCGAAAGAAGAATAATCAAGTTTTTATTTCAAAGTTTATGTACGAAAATATTGATAAAAAGTTGACTTATACACAATGGCTTCTGAAATTTACTATACAACATATTCAGAAACTATATAAAAAGAACTGTCTAACTTAGAAAATACAAAGCAACGAGTAACTCTTTTAATGACCAAGATTATTAATTATTCCATTAAACCTTATAAAAATCAGAAAATATCAAAAAGCGAACTTAACCGCATTAGCTTTTGAGCGACTCTTGTATGAATTTTGATAATCTCATACAGCGCGTATATAGAAGCACTAAAACGTTATAAAATAATACTTTAGAGCATTCAATGAACAATTAGCGCATTTCATATACAAGAAGGGAACCTGGGTGGTGGTTGTTATGCGGATATTATTAAACTGAGGAAAAGAATGAAAAACCGGAGGAGCAGCAAAACAAAATGGGAATAGTAACTTCGAAAGAATTCGAAAAATTCAAACATAGAGCTAAAGGAGGTATTTTTTTTTTTTTTTTAGTGTTAGTGATATAGAGAGTCGCTTGATGAAACAGGAAATTAAAACACAAAACCGAGCAATTGATTATTCCAAATAAAATATTCTTTCGAAATTCTGACTCTAAATTATATAATAGGAAACATCTAGTATAAAACAATTTTAAATAATAATTTTTAAGTTTATCTTTTTTTAAACTGAATTTCTTAATAATTCAAGTGCACTATTTGAATAAGTCTGGGTCACTTTCATGCCAACATTGGCATGCCTTTCCATTGCTCTTGTTTTATTTCATCTATTCACACATTCGGTATAGTATTAAATGATCGGAAACATAATTTTTTTTACTTCTTTCTTCTTAGTTGAACTTTTTGATTTGAATATGCCTTTATTGAAATTTTCAAGCTTCACAGTATAGGAAACATTTCAAAATTCTTATTTTTCATTTTTTTTTTATCGTTGTTGAATATTCTGCCATATGCTTCGTTTCAATCATTTACAATCAGGAAGAATATACCGTACATGATTTATCGTAATATCTTTGAACAGTTTTATAAGTAATAAACTAAAAACCGAATTGTAAAAAAAAAATCACACCATGCATTGTATTTTTAAATTTTCCTACCCAATTGTTTTTCCTAATAATAGATCTTTTTTTTTTTAAAAAAAAAATTAATTAAAATTAACTGTATGCAGCTTACAAAGTATTTCTGTAGAAAGCCATATTCCGTCATTTTAATAAAAAATAGTTAATTATTTTGTAGTTTCATGATTTTTAACTAAGAAACTATTCAATTGAGGACTATAAAAAGTTAGAATATCATAGAAAACATGTAACTTGAAAGAATAAAAATCTCACTTCAATCGATTATTAGGCTATTTTTTGAAACAGCTCTGCACAGAAATGTGTATAATTTCAGCGAGTAACAATTTTATACTCTATATATTTTTATGAAAGAACTTATTGTTCCATTTTTTTTCTTTGATGCCGATTGAGGAATAAGATAATATGAGAGAGAAAAAATTAGATGTTACTTCTTTGTAGTACTTTGAATATCTACGAAACTCAATTTCCACGAGTCAAATATCCTTCCCTTTTTTTTAGGATAAAGAGCTGCATCGCATTATTCCATCCTAAATAAACTGTTCAATATTTCTTTTATCACCGTTCACTTCACTGCTTTATTTATATTTTACTAATTCTCATGACTATTTCAAATAAAAATATACAAATCATTCCTATAAAATTATTTCTTGTCTTATTTTACTTCGTACTTACATATAGTATGGTTGCTAAAATAATTATTTTTACATTTCATTTATTTAAAAAAAGATGAAATAAAATAATATATTTATAATATGTAACAATACTGTAATAATTTCTTTGCTTTGATGTTGTTACAATGCATTAATTGAATGCATTGTAATAACATCAAAGCAAAGAAAATAAAAATAACTTACTTTTTAGCTAATACACACAAAAAGATATAATGCAAAAAGTCTTTTACACTTCATTTATGTGATATAATTAAGAAATATTTAGTTAAATAATGCATATTAATTCTTTGTGTCTTTAGTTTTAGCGACTGCCTGAAGACGAATATTGATGTAAATTCTACGAACTTTTTTGGTGACGGTTGCATCTATGTTATTCCATGCATCTAAGAGAGCTTCGTTAAAGCTGTTATTACTTGTGACATGTTTATTTCGAAGTTGTGCATCTAATAGCATTCACGCATTTCTTATTGAATTCAATTCTGGAGATCGTCATCTTCGAGCATTGTAAAGTAATCAAATCCTGGTGACCACAGCAGTAGGTTTGGTATCCTGCAGAAAAGGAAAAGTTTGCTTCTAATTTCCTAGCACGCCTTTAATAAGTTATACAGCAACACATCAATATCTCTCAAAGCTGCCATTGTGTCAGTAAAACCTAAATTTCTCTAACTCCATTAGAAAATATACACCCCCAAACTTTTTTTCCCCCACCATAATTGAGAGCTGGGAGTATATGTTTTGGATGTAAAGCAGCCAAATTCAAGGCGTTTTCTCTTTATTTCACTTATGAATAAATGGCTTTTTCCTTGGGATTCTTTCTCTTTTGCCTGCATTGCGGAAAACATTTCTTATTTCTCAAGGTGTTACTCTCATGTCATCCGATATTGCAGTCTTCAGCCACTTTTTGATCTGAACCCGTAGGAGTTTCTTAAAAAAAGCTGTTTGAGTAGCACTTCTTACGACTCTCGTAATTAATTTGCCTTGACGTTCTTGTTAGGATTTTTTTTCGATGCACCCAGTTTCTTTATACTTTCTCACTATTTATCCAACAGTTGTAAAAGGTAACTTAATCGCTATTCTAATTTCTCGGTCTGATTTTCCATTTTTATGGAGCTCATTGATACGATTTCTCTCCTATCTAGAGATACCTCTCTAGTTTTAGGTGTAATTCTCAGTTACTTCAAGAATAACAAAGATAAAATGCCAGACTTCAAAAGCTATAAAATGTTAACAGTTATTTACAAACTGCTATTAAAAAATCCTTTCAAGCATCAATACTATAAGCGCAATACGTATCTAGCTGACAAAGTGAACAAATACTTTTTATGCAAGAAACTTTTAAGCTTTTCCCGTTAGAAATTTAATATTTAATAACATTAAAATTTTCTATTGTTTAATATAAAACGTATGCTAAATGCATTGCATTAAAACTATTTTTGACAAAATATGTTTTTATTTAGTTAAAAATTAAAAATATTATAGTGCATAAATAATCATTTTGCCACAAATGTATATTATTAACAATTCGAAAATTAATTTCTCAAGAGTCAACCTATGTCTCCAAGCTGTGGTATTAAAAGAAACACTTGATTATTGTTATTTGGGCGGTATCGAATTAAAAGGATTGATTGATTGGCTGGTTCGATTAACGTTGCACTAGAAGCAACACGAGGGCTATTGGTGACGGTAATTTTGATCTTCGTTCAAGTGACGACACTTGAGCTGGCACCTCCCTCTCAACTACCACATCACACCAAAGAGAGGATTTTAAGCCTCGACAGATTTAACGTGTATCATCTCCGGTTACACGGCGGGTTTTTAGTGACATTAAGGCTAGAATCTTTGACTCGACGGAAGCCTCTGTCCGTGAATCCGCGACTATGTCCACAAGGCTACCGCGACCACTTTGAGATAAAAGGAATTGCATTACATCTCATTTGAGTTAGTAAGAAAATTGAAATTCTTGTAAAATAATATTTTTGATCTGATATGCATTATACGGAAGAAAAGAATAAATAAATAATTCAATTTTCAAAAAGAAACTTGAATAATTCAAATCTATTTGAAAAAACAAACTTAAGAATAATTAAATTCGTAGAAAACGTTGTTTTGAAGATTATAAATAAAGAGTGAATTTCAAACTATCATTGTTGACCATTGACAAATCCCGGTGAGTAATTTCAACTATGGATGGAGGACAATTAAGGCTACTTAAAAGCCTACAATCTTCGAGCTGAGAATTGTAGCAGTAGTTGTTGCGTAATTAAATTCGTAATACGTTCATTCACAAACTAACTCGATAATTACCATTCCTCATAAAGCTGTCCATTGACGAAGGAAGGGGAGTTATGAATAATTCACGAACCCTGTCAACCGCGTGGCTTATTAAAGAGGGAACTTAATTGCTGTAGAGAGTGAGAAGAAGGTGTCGATTGGCATCATTTTTTTACTCTTGGATTGGCTTTCTTTATTTTCCTCTCGAAACTTTTTGGGATCAATGAAATGATTAGAGGAGTTGGACTTCATTCGATGGAAGACAACCACATTATCCGCGCAAATAGGACAGATCCAAGAACTTTTAGCCATTAATGCGTGTCACGTGGACTAATCACTTAGGGTGAGGGAAGATTTTTCTTTTTTGGGATTTATTTTTTTTGAATGAGTGTTTATTAACATCTCATTTCGAAGAAACTATTAGCGCATTTTAAAAGAACTATTATCGTCGTCATTTTGAACCAAGTGACACCTGAGCTGACACCGCTTAATCTCCACATCACACCATCGTAAGAATTTAACGTGTCTCTTTACGGGAAGTTTTTAAGAGGGACTCGAACCCACGACTTGAAGAAAAGAACATCGGCTTCGACCTGATGTGCTCAGCTTCTAAGTTTAGTTTTAGTTTTTAATTAACGTCACCCTAGAAGCAACACGAGGGCTATTGGCGACGGACCTCGTAATTTTGAACCACGGTCAAGTAACGAGGATGACACCTGAGCTGGAACCCCCTCTCCTAACAACCACACCACGCCACGGGAGGACTTTGGGCCCCGACAGATTTAACGTGCATCAGCCCCGGCTACACGGCGGGTCTTTGGCGGCCAAGGATCGAACCCACGACTCAACGAGAACTGCCAGCCATGAGTCCTCGACCTTGACCACTAGGCTACCGCGGCCCTCGCTCAGCTTCTAAATACATTCAACCTCTGAAGTTTTCTGCTCCTTTGAAATCTTGGATTTTTTAATTTTTCATAGTATTTTTTCAAAAGCGAACTGTCATTTCAAAAAACAAGAGTTCTTCTTTAAGGTCTCGTCTGTTCTGAAATAATTATGTTCTTCTTAAATATCGAATCCTATTAAGGAAAGACTTTGTTCTCCTTTTTATATTGAAAAAGTTAGGGACTTGTTTTACGCGTGTGTAAATGAAAGATGTACGAGAAACAATATACTGTATTTAAGCGACCACGTCAGAAGGATATAAGAGAGGGAGTGGGATTAAATATCATATATATCATTTGTTTAGTTTCAACTTTTCGTTGGGCTATCAGACAGAGTTAATGTCACATTTTGTCTGAGGGTCAAAACATTAAAAATACCATCAAAGTTAATCGTAAATTTTCTTAGATTGTTTCGCTATTTATTTTTATTTTCTGAATTAAAAAAAAATCTCCCAAACTTTATGAAATGCTAACACTTGAGCAAAAAGAATTGAAAGGATGATCAGATTAAAGTTTTTCTCTTCTTAACTATTTCGTCATTGAATTGTTATTAGTTTGTAGTACTAACATAAAAAGTGACTTAATAGGACCATTTCAGGATGTATTGTTGTTTGTGATTAATATAATAAAATTCAACATATTTTTAAAAAGTCACAAAATGAGCAGCTCGAAATTGCAGTAAAAGAAATTGTTTGATTTTAGGAAAAATAAATAAATTTTTATAACTGGAAAAGTTAAATATACTTAAGTATCTTGATTTTTAATTGCTTAAAGATAATCGTGTAAAAAATAGTCTTTATAGTTTCCTTTCAACTGAAACTTTTTAAGACATAATTATGATGAGATACAGAACATAGAGAACATAGATGTGTTAAAATTCTATTCAATAATATACCCTTAACTTACAATGAAATTTTATTTCTATTACGTCATGTAGTACAAATTGACTGATCAATAGTAGAATGACGTTCATCGTGTAGTATGTTAAATTTGTCGACGCTCCAAGTCCTTCCATCGGGGTGGTGTGGAAATTTAGAAAAAAGGTTGTTAGTTGTCGTCTTCGTCAAAAATGACATCTCCAATAGCCCTTGTGTTGCTTCCAAGTGCGACATTAATAAGAAATCAATCAAATGTTGTATGACATTGCAGATTTTGAGACTCGGTTGAGAGAAAAATCATTGACAACAAAAATCAACTCCTTCTGAAGGATCTCTTTCACAGAATGAGACACGTTTATTCATTAACCACTAAAAGTTAATTTATTCGCTCTCTTATTTTATTACTCTTTCTCATATTTAAAAAAAAATTTTTTTTCGTAAAATTATATACAAAATCATCTAAGCACAAAAAAAGGTGGGGATGGGGATATTTAATATGGAACAATTTTTTTAAAAAAATTTTAAACAAAGTCACACTGCCATTGACTTTACCTATGATTGTTAGTTCTCCGTTAGTACATACACTGTTGAATTTAATACAATCTACTTATAGATTTTTCTGAGCACGATTTAGATTTTTCAAATATGTTCGATTCTCTTATTTAAGCAATGACCACCGACTGGCAAGCGCTTCAAAGAAATTAAAATTGTTTCTCATTAATACCTGTCATGAAACTATTTAACTATGCAACATCAAATATGCCCATTGATTCCTCCAAAGCTAAAGAAAAGAAAGTACAAAATTAGACAAGGTCTTCCAATTTCTAGGTGCATCCTGAGAGAGCTCCTAGATACGTCTCTTAACTGTCTGTCTTGATACTGCAATTTCGCATTTGCTTTCCTTTCAATACCTTTATAATCACGTTGGCATGCAAATATTTTGAGACCATGTTTAATAATTCCTTCTCCGTCAGAGAAAGATTTCTTTTTTTCCCCCGCCAATGTAAAACCAATATCATATGACTCTTTTGTCTTTCCGAAATCTTCACAACTTACTTTAGCAAATGTATTTTGTCTCCTTTTGATTTCTCCCTTTTATCTCAGTCTCATATTCTTTTCACAATTCAAACCTAAGAACAAACTTCATTTTATTCCATATTGATCTGATACTGTAATTTGCAATGCCTATTAAAATCATGTCTTATTTTATGTGAAAAAGTACTTTCACAAACAATGCAAAATCGTTTTCCTGATGAATTTGCTATAAATAATAACTAATTTTCCCAATGCTCATTAAATTTACGCCTATAATCACTTTCTGAGACTTTTTCGGTTATTTTATTTTGCTCTGTAAGAGATAAAATGAATTTTGAAAAAAGCATAGAAAAGTACAAAACTCTAAAAAAAATTGATAGAAAACAAATAGATCACAGTTACGCAACATCGTATCAAAAATACACACACTCACAAAACGCTATCGTAAAAACTCCACTTCAAAACTTGGCACCACAGTGGCTACTTTGTAATCATCCAGTGCACCACGATTCGGTCATCCCTCTTATAATCTCTAGAATGAAATTATTAAATGGAAAAACGAATTGATTGTTGATTGATTGGAAAACTGATTACACAAAAACTGATTGAGTGTTTTATTGATGTCGCACTTAGAAGAAGCATGAGAGCAACAAAATTTTGAAACAGGATCAAGTGACGAGGACGAAGCCTGATCTGGTACGCCACTCTACAAACTTCCATACCCTCCCAACATGAGGATTCCCAACAGATCTAAACACCGGTCTTTAGTGGAATAAGGGTCCACGACTCTAGGGAAATAACGCGAATTCACTGGCGACCGAAAAATGACTGAAAGGAAACATTAACTGGCTTTCAAATGTTTGATAGTTTCTGAAAAAGTTAAATCTTTGTAGTCAAACAGCTTTGTATGAACTTTTGATGATTAATAATCTTTCTAGAGCCAAATCAGTGGAAAAGAACTGTGAAAAAAACGCTGGACGGATTGTAACATTAATTTATATTCCGATCCGTTGGTATATTAGGAAATATCACATTATTATAGGAAATTATAATTATAGTTGTATTATAGGAAATATCACAAATAAACACATATTCTTTGGAATTGTGTGAAAGAGCTTATTCAAAACACCGTGATTGATACATGAGTCCATTAGATGATACTGGTATAAGAAATGTTTCGCCGATCTTACCGAACTGAATTCAATACGAAAGACTGATTAACCAATGTCTCTCGTTTCAACTTATTCTTTCATCGAAGAAGGATTAATGTACAAACACTAGCTCATTCAAGCCAAAAGTAAGCCGAATCAAATCGGGTTTTAGCCGCAACTTTTTTTCAATTCTGCGCAAATAGAGAGAGACCATTGAAGTGACTGGTTGGGAAAGAATAATTCTACTGTAGCTCAGGGGATCTCAGGAGCTTGCCTTATTTAGGAAGAGCATCATGACCGCTAGGACCCTTAAAGATGTTTATCTTTTCGATGGGGTTTACTGTTTTTGATAAACACAGGTGACGCACCTGCAGGATACCTTAACGATCATTCTATATTTCTATTCTCCTTCTTGTCAACCCATTTTTGTCTTTTTTTTATTTTTTTCACTCGTCTAGATCATAGCCTTTGGGCGCAACATTGCCAAATGTGGCTATTGTGCAGTTAAAATAATATAACTCACTCGTTTGTATTTTCAATTTTTTCTTCAAGTCTAAATCACACCTTGTTTGGTGCAGCATGACCACGTTTGGCTCTTGCGCCGTTAAAATACTATCCTTCCCTTGTCTTTTTTCAAGCAATCACAATTTTACCTTGTTTGGCGCAGCTTAGTCACATCTGCACCATTAAAATCCACCATCACTCAAATCGGGAAAAATAGAAATAGTTCCTGATCAAAGCTTCTTTTCTGAACACAACAAATCCCGCGGAAGACCCCACCTTTGCCTATGTGATTCAACACTTACGAAAGGAACCAACTAAAAGGCATATACTGTATCTGTGTAAAAAGTACTTATTTCCAGATTGAAAATTATTACGTCAATAAAGATGTTCCTTTTATTCACTGGATCAGAATTGGCCCCCAAACTAAATTAAATATATGGAGTTCACTATAAAGTACTTAAGAAAATTTATAAAAATTAATTTCCATTTAGTACTACATTGTTTATAAGAGTATACAAAACATCTTTTTTTAAAAATCTCTTTTACAGTGTTTGTTTTATGTAAAAGGTATTTAAGTATAATATCAATTTGTGTAATGTTAATAATCGGCCAATTGTCTACAATTCACAACTTGTAATTCAAATCTATTTTTTTTATTGTTAAAGCATTTTATTGGACTGTAAGAAGGACAATATATCAGCTCCTCTTTCAAATTCATCTCGAAAAGATAAAATAAATTCATTATCCTTCGTCGCCCCCCTTAGACGAAAACTAAAATAACTTAAAATAATATGTATCTCTAACTTTACCTGGGACTTTGTGATTCTCAAATGCATTATTCAAGGCATACAAGAACGAAATTAAATGCCTTGTATTAGGATACGAAATGAAAATTAATGAATGAGTTCTGCGTAAAACAAATTTCGTCAGCAGGAATTTTCAAAAAGTTCATTAAGTGAGCCGGAGGATTTGGAAAATTAGAGGAGGTGCACTTTTTGGAGAAGAAACGTTCTCATTGAATAACTAGGAGGCTATGAATCAAGCAGAAAAAACAAAATTGCCATATTCCTTAAGCTGTGTATGGAAATAATTGATTTCTTATAAATAATAGTTATTCTAGTTAACTTGTAAGTAATTACAGAGTAGTAATGGTCAAGAGCTTGTGGAGTTTCCCTCCAGCCATGGGTTCGAGTTCACAAGGTATAACAGGGCACTTTAAACCTGTTGAGGATCTAAGTCCTCCCGTTAACGTGGTGTGAAAGTTAGGAGAGTGGGGTTCTACTTAAGGTATCCTCACTGGACCGAGATTCCTAATGACTTCGCCAATGGCCCTCCGGTTGCTTTTTAAGTACGACGTTAATAAACGATCAATCAAAGTTATGAGAGTATTACTTTGACTTTCTTAAAAGCTGAAAAGTTTTTGAGATGAAACCTAGGAAACAAGATTATTATAAAACTATATTCACGATGTAAACATTAAAAGAAGAGGCCCAGGCTTTCAGTAAGGAACTTTTCGGAATATTTTTATTCATAATTTCTCTTAAAGAATGAGATTACACCAAGAATAATTTTTTTTTCTTTTTGTGGTTCAAATTACAAGTGCTCTCTTATTTGTGTTGCTGCGATCCAAACTCTACTTACTTTTACGTCGCGAATATATAAAGAAAAAATATCTTCCAAATAAAAAAATTCAGTCAAAACAGTCTCATTCATACTAGACTTTTAAACATATCAGGACAAAATGGCATTAAAACTGATTAGTGCAATAAGAAATACTGAAATGAAAATTTTCTTGATGAACTATTCCTTTCTATCAAAAAGTTTTCAAAGGATTTCTTCAATTGCGTTTGATATCCCTTGAGAAAAAGTTCTACTAACCGTTATCAATTAGCTGTTCTAAGATCGATAGTATCTAATGAACTTCTATCATTTGGACTCGGAGAGCGTTAGAAATTTATCCCATTGCTCTAGAACTTAAAGGGGGACAATTATGTAAATTACAGATCAAGGGATTTCAATAATGAATACTAAACTGTCACTCTGATTAACACACCACAGTTATTTACAAACACGCTGTGTGAATCCTAATTCATAAGGCTATATGGGATCGCTGAAGGATCTTTAGAAGTAAGGGATCCCAAATGAAACCCTTTTCTTCAGAACCTTTCTCACAAATTCTTACTTCTTATTTAGCTTCCGCGAATTCGTTTGCTTTGAAGAAGGTTGATCTCATCGAGAATTGTTTGCTTTCATCATCCCTTATTTTGAGCCCAATTCATTTCCCGTCCAATTTCCTTTCCTGTCAGTCCTCAAGCAGTCAGTGATGACACAATATTCAATTCAAATGGACTTCACTGTTTCGAAGTTGAACAAAGAGCTAGTTAATTACCGCGCCATTAAAAGGGATTGAAGGAAACCATCGAAAGTTGAAATTGGGGGCGTAATGACATAATGAAACTCAAAATTTAAAGAGATTCCTTATGAAGAGGATGCCAGCCTTTCATCTTCCACCTGTTGTTCAAGTTGCACTTGACAGATGCGTATAAAAGAGTCATCCAAGCAAAACTATATTCCTCTTGAAAGTTTTGGATAGTACATTTCTCGTTATTGTTCGCGTGAACGAGTTCAAATCAACCCGATTGTTGACAACCATGCGAGTGAAATGGTGTTTCATTTAGGAAAAGCATTTTAGAAATATTTGGTAATGCCTAGAATAGTTACATAAATACCGTGTATTCTTATACATAATATATTAGAGATTTCGAGTGAAAAAAAGGCAACATTTACATCGTCATTTATTTAACATGAGAATTCAAGGATGGCTTTTTTTTTCTTCAATTCCTTTACCAATGCAAGTGTGAACTGCTTAATTTTCACCGAGAGAGATAGAAATGCGGTATTTCGTAAAATCCATTATATAGTTTTTAAAAGTAGAATAAGACAACTAATTCCAGTGTTCACATATGTGATCAAATGCATTTTTTTTTTTATTTTTGAGGCTTTTGAGTTGATTTATTTTTTCTTGCTAAAAATAAATACATGCTGTAAATTATGATCAGCGAAAAAAGTAATTTCTTAATCATAAAAAATAAACAGTAAAACACAAATATTTACATTTTACAATTAGCATTTTGGATATTAATCTGAATTTAAGAAGTCAATAAAATATTCTAAAAATATAACAACAATCTTATACTTGTGCATTAGAAATGAAATTTTTCTTACATTTATTTGAAAAAAATTCAAACTTCCGATAAATTTCATAACACTGGAAATAAACTTCCTTTAAATGGATTGCACTATTTATTCATTTTTAATTCTTTTTTTACTCATTTCCTCAATATTCATTATATCTTTCAATGTAGTGGATTTTAATATTTCCTCTTTAAAAGTCCGTGATATAAAAGTTGGTTGGAAGAACAGTTTTAACAATGATAAATTAAAAACGTTCCTTTACAAGTAAGTGACACTATAAACATAAAATTTTTTAAAATAATCCGTACGAATGAAACCGTTTACTTATACTCGAATAAGCAAAAATTTTACTTGTGGAAAGAATATAATGAAAAGAGAAAGAATTAAAAAGAGAATCCTCAATCAATTTGCTTAGGAACTTTTCATTATCAACTTAGAATAATAATAATAACAATAATAATAATAATAATAATAATAATAAAAAAAAAAAAAACCTTTTTGAAATTCTTAAGAAATGTAGTAAGTAAAAGCGAGGGTTTGTAAAAGAAATCCATGTTAATAATTTGAACTCATTCATACTATTTAAAAGAAACGCGTAGAGTTAATTTGAAACACACCAATTATTTTTTGAAAGAATTCTTAAGGCTACTAAATACAAAGTCTTACACACACATACATATTCAAAAAAGCCAATTTAAGAAGAGAAAGGACGTGTGAAAAAAAGGTGTCGAAAATCAGTAAATTTAACAAGTAATCATTCCAACGCAACTCGACAAAATAAACAGATCCAATTATGTAAATGAAAAATGGACTCCATTAACAAGCAAATTGATAATCACCCTCAACGGTAAACGATCCGTTGAGATTGGTTCCCATCATCTTCCGGAAGCCAAATGAAGATCTCCACGGTTGATTTATCGATGCTTTGTCAACCGTGAAGCACCCCCCACAGACTTCAGAGAAGAAATGTAACTGAGCATCACGATTTTCAACCCTCCTTTCAATGCCCCCCTGAACCCTTATTATCCCAGCAGGGGCTTTGCGTGAAACGGGGGCTGGTTGCCACTTCGCGTGTCTAAGAGAGTCGCTCAACTGGATCCTGCAGTACTTAATGAGTAGATTCGATTCCAGAAATCTTTTCAGAAGCAGAGTAGAAAGAAACTTTTTCAACTTTAATTTTAAAAAAATCAAAGTTGACGTTGTGGTACTTAGATGAGTCTCCATTACATTTAATTTTCATTGCGAATGAATTTCGAATTTTGAAATGATTTCTACTTAGAAACTTATTTTTAAAGACAAACAGAAAATGTCTGTGGAGAAAAATGCGTATCAACGCTATCGTTGTTCTTTTAATACTAAAACGATATAAAAAAAAGGCGAAGATTTTCTCATTTCGCTTCCAAGTCCAAGCCACCTCAATTATTTTGATGATTCATTGCGTTACAAATTCCCACTTTTTCAGAATAAAAATTCATATTTTCCGAATAATTCCTTTAAACAACCTTAAGTATCATTGATTTAAATGTTTACTGAATTTTAATATTCTTTATTTTGCATTTAAGGAAATTTTTTAGGCGCTAACCCGGATTTCATATGAGATTCGGAGGTTGTTTTTTATTTGTTCTAAAAGGAATGCATACACACACACACACACACGCACACACACACACACACACACACACATATATGTCATATAAAGGAAATTTTAGTTTAGTTTAGGAAACCAAAAATTGTGAGAGCTTTTCTTTTTCCCCCAATATGTAATCATGGATTACATATTGGGGATTTTTTCACTCCCTTATAATGTCTAATGTCACTATAATTCAAATGAAGACATTAAATATATAGAGTAACAGTTTATAGATTTATTGCAAATGTATACTGCTTCATATGGGGTATTTAAGTGTTTTCAGTAATAAAATAATTATTCCTTTATATTATTTTTCCAGTTAAAAAATATGATTAACATCAGAACTATTTTTTTAATTTTGGTATTCGATTCCCTATCCTTAAAAAGAAAATTTAAGGAGAACATTTTGTTTTTAACGCAAAGTTTTCCCAGTTCCTTCGCTTAAAAGTTATATTGGTTTGGTTTTGTTAGCATCGCACTAAAAGCAACACGATGGCTATTGGTGACGGACCTCTTAATTTTGAATCTCAGTCAAGTGACGAGGATGACACCTGAGCTGGCTCCCCCTCTCCTAGCTTCCACACCACGCTACGGGTGGACTTTGGGCCCCAACAGATAAAATGTGCATCAGCCTCGGCAACACGGCGAGTCTTTAGTAGCTAATATATATATATATATATATATGGGGGGGGGGGGCGCGTGTGCGGGGGTGTATGTATGTACGTAAATTCATCCTTATCATTTTTATAATATGCATGAATCACGCCTTTCTTTGCTTGTAGTTGAAAAAAAAAGATTCATTTTTTCTTTTCTTTTTTTTTCTTTCTTTCTTTCTTTCTTTTTTTTTTTGCTTATATGGTCTCTTCTTCCCCCCCCCCCACTCATAGTCCTATATATGGTCAGTCTTATATACCTATATACTATCTATGAATTGTATGTCTGCCAACAAAACCTTTCTTCATCTTTTTATCCCCTCATAGGCTTACTTCTTAAGCTAGGTAAGGGAATCATGAACTAGCAGTCCTTTCTTTTTTTCCATGGGATTTACCTTTTGTGACGCCCTCCCGAGAAGGCCTACCGATCCTTTTCTATTTTTGACCCTCCTTTTCAACCAGTTTTAGCCTTTCTTTCTGTTTCTAACGTTTCAGTCACACTGGCGCCAAAAATCTCTACTTTCACTCACTCATAGTATTTATTCAAAATCGCAAAATCTTTAAATGAACAATACCAGTATTTTAAAAAATTCCTTTGTTCTCTTTTCATTATCATACAAAACAAACATTGAATTATTTTTTTCGTTTCAGGTACAAATCGTTTTTAACAAGCTTGGACCTCCCAATAGCAGTGAAATCCTTAGTGTTCAGGAGCCCGATCAAAATTACTTAAAGTACTTATTGCTGCGGTTATAATTTTGAGTGTTCATGGCGTTCTCATCATTATAAGTAATGTATAAAGGTACCATGATGTCAAATTCTATGATTACAATTATTGCCGGATATGCAAATAAACTATTTCTATAGTTGTCAACTGAAGCATAATCTCACTGGTATCCTTCCTCAGCCTAAAGTAAATATATTCAAATTTACATTTCAAATGCTGTGATTAATCATGACATAAATTGTTTCTATATCTATGTTTGTAATCTTTCTAAATAAAAAAATATATATGAATGAAATGTTAAATATATTCTAGTTATTTAAAGTTTCATCATTGAAGATTTTTTAACTTTTAAAATTGGTGACTTTATTTAGAAAAAATATGTACAGCATTACTACAATGGTTCTAAGCCGTTTCAAACGGGCAGTCAACAGCTAAGCTATTAATACTGGAACCATTCGTTTTTAAGGAATTGATTTGTGCAGTTTGGATGAGACTAGATGAGCTCCTCGGACTAGATGAGCTCCTCGGAACCACAGTTCGCTCCGAAGTGGAATGACTATAACTACAACATACAAGTATTGATAATAGATTGGGGTTGTTGGAATTTTACTACTAGTGAAGATTCAGCAGAAAATTGAAACTTCACTAGAAGCAACCGAAAGAGAGAGATTAGAGTACAACTAGTGTTATACTATAATTTTATCAACATAATGAAGGAAAATTTCTTTCCTTGATTCGACTCACAAACAGACGGTACGAAAGAGTGGAATAGTTTCAAGTCTTACGGTTCGTATAGAAAAATTGTTTGAGCTTTGATTTACGACAGATGAAGATACTCTAGGTATATTTTGTAAAAGAGTTAGTGAAAAGCAAACATTCAAGTTCAAGAGCTGATATTACAATTCTTAAACTTTTAATAGTATTGCAACTTATTAGAAGAAGGCCTTCAAAGTAGGATCAACTGGTGCAGATATTATAAGAAATTTATGTATTTGAATGGTGACCCCCCCCTAGATGGTAGAATTCAATTGAAGCTGAAGGACTTCAATTTCAATGCAAATTAAAATACCAATTATGTAAACTCATCTTATCAAAGAGAAATTAATAATACCAATACAAAAATAAAAAACTTTCAACGGTGTAGAGCTATGTTTCAAAAAAGTTTGATGAGTGCAAGAAAAATAGAAACATTAAAGGTATGGGATTGTTTTACGCATACTGTTATCTGAAAGAGCACATCGAATCTTAGTGTTTCAAAAGGCAAAATAAAGAAAAGAAAAAAGTATTCTTTTGGGAAGCTTCGATTTGTGGAATTAAGCAGGCAGTTGAATCTTTCTAAGATTCCTGATCGGCTCTGTTACTACTTCCCGTTTCTGTTATGAACGAGTCTGACTTAAAAATTTAAAAGAAACTTTTACCCACTATAGAATTACTTGCCGGTAAAAAGTATACCTGTGAAGTACTATAAGGGATAAATGATAATGACTTTTGAATTAAAAATTAAACATAAAAGAAGTATTGTGTGTGTACTTTTTCCTGATAAAAAAATAATTTAATAAGTGAGGCTTGAAAGGGGACTTTATTTAAAATAAGTTGATTGCTTGATTTAAAGTAAGTTGCTTGACTTATTAATTTGCTTGATTTAAAATAAGTTGTTTGACTTATTAATTTGCTTAACTTAAAATAAATTGGAAAAAATAATGCAAGGCTTATATATATATATATATATATATATATATATATATATATATATATATATATATATATATATATATATTAGATTCTAACATTCAGTAATTTTTTCTGTATTTTAGTAAGTAAGGTATCATATAGTAAATGTTTATTTTTTATTGGAAAATGTAGTACGTAAAAATTCTAGATAAAAACCAACGTTTTTAAAAATAACGTTTTTATATAATGACAAAGTATATTAATTATTATACATTAAATTCAAAACAAATACGTGATAAACACATTAAAAAAAATTTAATTATAATTTCAATTTAATCAATCATGTATTGAATATTTTTTACTGAAAAATTTTACAGCACATATAAGTCTTTCCTTCTTAGTTTCCAAATATTTTTGGATTACCAGATCTAACAGGGTGGAGGTGAGGTGAGGCTAATTTGAGTGTGATTGGCTAAGTGTAGATAAATCTAGATGTATTACACGTCATGCTCTTCTAGACCCAAAAACGTGGACAAAACACAAACGAACTTTACTAAAAAATTACGAATGGAGCAAATAAAAGTTATGCATCTAATCATTTTTACTAATTCATGATTTAGAGTCGACATTCCAATCATTTAAATTCTACTTTCTTAGTACTTCTGAAATGCTGTACATCAAATTCTAGAAAACATAATTTTTAACTTTAAAATTTACTTAAAAAGACACATTTGTAAACGTATTAAAAAATTCATAATATAAAATCAAAACAGGCATTTGAAAGTTTGTAAGTCATTCTATTAAAACTGGGAACCAGAATTCAGAAAAAATTATTTTGATATGATATGGCGCCAAATATTGGAAACTTTCTTTCTTGCGAATGATTACGGACTAAAAGTCAGCAACCCTTACTATCTCGGAGATAGTAAAGGGGAGATAGTATCTCCCCTTTGTGAGAAGAAAAGTCTTACGATACCTCATGCAGAGTATGGGGGATTTCCCGATGTTCCCCGAGGGGGAAAGAAATTTTTTTCTCATAGTGCCGAGTGGAAGGGATATTTTGACTTATTAAAATAATTGAAATATGAGTTAAAACTTGTTGCAAATGTCTATATATTGCATTGTTAGGCAAGTAAGAACGATTCCCAAAATTTCAAAGCTCTAGCTTTATGGGAAGTTGGTTAAATTAACGATCGAAAATTTGATGACATACACACACACTCACACACACACATCATGTGAAATTCAGAAAAACGTTTTAATAAACAGCGTAGTACGACTGGTGGAAGTGATGTCATACTCTCCTCTCTCCTCTTGCTGCGTTAGGACGGATCCTCACATTCTTATTGGGATTTCTTACTGAATTATTATTTACGCACCGATAACTAGTTGTATTTATATGCAACATAAATTAGATGAATTGAGTAAAATGTGAGTTAAAATTAATTACTTATTTACACTAGCTAAACTAAATAGAATATTTTGAATAAGTTATTTTAAAGTTTTTATTTTTATGATCAAAGCTGCTTAGATGAATAGCATTATTTTGCTACGGCATAAATACATTAATTGGAATATCTGATATACTTTATACTTTTCTTAAAGTTATTTGAACTACTTTAATCTGAATTATTTGGAAGCGATTTGTTTATCTTATTCCATTTTCCCCAAAGTTACATATATTTGATTATTATTTAATTAAAGTTTAAAACTACATGGCACCGAAATGATTATTATTTTCATAGTTGAAAAGAAATTCTTTTTTTGAATGCGTTTGTGAATTTCACCTTCTTGCATAAACATTGTTATTGTATGTTTTTCAACATTTAAGAATATTCTGGTGATATACTATGAGAAACAAACTTTTATCTGAATAAGAAATGAAATTTAACAGCATTTTTTTTTACTCAATGAATTGGATAATATTCTTTGAAGACTGACACAGTCTTGTTTATAGTTAAATTCTAAAAATATTCAATAAGTTTAATTTTTGAAATGATTTCTTAAAGCATTTACTCCCCCCCCACACACCCATAGTATCTTTAATCTTTATTTTACAACGTTTTTCTGAATTTCACTTGGTGTGTGTGAGAGAGTGTGTGTGTGAGTGTGTCATCAAATTTTCGATCGTTAATTTAACCAACTTCCCATCAAGCTAAAGCTTTGAAATTTTGGGAATCGTTCGTACTCGCCTAACAATGCAATATTTAAACATTTGCTACAAGTTTTAACTAATATTTCAATAATTTTAATAAGTCAAAATATCCCTTCCACTCTGCGCTTTTAGGATTGAGGAAAAAAGTTTCATTCCCCCTCTGGGTACACCGGGAACTCCCCATAGCCACATGAGGTATCGTAAATCTTTCCTACTCACAAAGGGGAGATACTATCTCTTCTTTACTATCTCCGAGATAGTAAGGGTTGCTGACTTTTAGTCAGTAATCATTAGCAAAAAAGAAAGATTCCAATATTTGGCGCCATATCATATCACAATAATTTTTTCTGAATTCTGGTTCCCATTTTTAATAGAATGATTTACAAACTTTCAAATGCATGTTTTGATTTTATGATTTTTATGAATTTTTTAATACGCTCACAAATGTCTCTTTTTAAGTAAATTTTAAAGTTAAAAATAACTAACAATTTTAACTAATATTTCAATAATTTTCTCTAATAAACTTTGCCACTATATAAAAACGTTGGTTTTTATGTCGAATTATTTTTCATTAATTTTTTTTTTATTATTATTCCCTTTACATCAGTTTTTTGAAAACCAATATCTTCTAATATTCACTACAGCTTCGAAATTGATAAAATAGCTTAATATTAAATGCTAGAAATATTCAACAAGTTTATTTTTTTCATGTGTCTATTCTTTTAAAAACATTTCATTTAGTTTCTTGAATTAACTGAATTAATATATTCTAAATAAATAAAATTGAATTGCTTAGTTTAAAAAAAAGTTTAATTGTGAAATAACATTTATCTGCAGTAAGTTTATTGAAAAATTACTTATAATATATTACTAATTTTTAATATATCACACAAGTTAGAGAATTTCTATAACAATTATTTTCTAAACAAATTTTATATGAATATATAAAATAATTTTTTTAATATTTATCTCCCTTTTTTTACCCATTGAGTTTGAAACAAATAATAAATACCTTGTACTAAACATATTTGAAACATTAATTTCTATATTTTCTGATATACAGAAAAATTAATTTTAAACTTTGAACAATAATGATAAATAACAGCTATTTTTCGCGTAAAATATACGGTAATGAAATGTGAGTATTACTTTTAGTACTGAATAGGAACTGTTACCGTCTCAAGTGAACAACATTATTACTTTAAATTTTGTAATTTTAGAAAACTCTGTATGAATACGCTATTTTGCCTGAGATTTTTTTTAAAACTTTGTCTTCTATTACTTAATATCTGAATATTTTGCAGTTTAGATATATTATATTATTGGTATTATACGTGCTTATGTATTATACTTTTCTTAGAAAAACATTTACCTAAATTCCTCATTTGTATTATTTCTTCTATAAGATTTATTACATTAATGAAGGATAAGTTAATACATTTTCTGAACCGAAAACAAGTTTAACTATTTAAGTCAGATTATAGCCAAGCTATAATTTGACTAAAATAGTTAATAGTTTAAGGCTGTCATTTTTGAGTACTTATTAAAAATTTTAACATCTACAATGAATTCTGAAAAACTTATGTGAAAATAACTAGTTTATGCTTTTTATTACGTATATAACTATTTGTATTTCTCTTTTCGTAAGTTTCGTAGCATTTGAACTAATTAATTATCCAATAATTGGATTTAATATGAAAATATCAAATTTTGGTATTTGTCAAATAGAAAATTTATTTCTTATGATGTTAATACAGCTAATTCTCTGGTTCGATTTTTATTTCTAGCAATAATTTTTCTTGATTTCTTTAATTATTACTTCTATGTTTTTAACGTTAGCCTTTTGAAAATTGAAATCTTTTTTTTTCTTTCATTTACTATATTCTTTAAGTTTAACCATCTTTGTTTTGTATTATAATTGCAGAAATGTTCAATAAGCTTATTTATTGTCTTTTCTAAGAATATTTTCTTAGTGGATTTGTCTTTAAGCTAACCCATTCTTTTTTTTTTATCGTTTGCAACGAAACTATGAAATATTTGCTATCTGATTTTATTCAACGTATCGCTTTTTAATACTTTAACAGTGAATTTTGCCATTTTTACCCGACGTATTTGAATCTTATTGGAATGTTATTTACATAAGCAAATTGTATTTATACAAAAGGCAAATAAAAAGATTTTACACAAGATAAAATTAATGTAACTAATGTAATCTGAAAAGACTGAAGCAAAAATTTAATACCAGGTTCCTTTTCTTACACGCGGAGTAGTGGTATTGGATATTATTTGGTGTAATTAAATGCATTAACGGAATTAATATATTATGAATAAATTAGTTTGTTTCGTTTAATGCAAAATATCTTAAATTGTGGAATAATTACATTGATAAATAGTAAATTTATTGAAAAATTACTAATAATATTGATAAATAGTAAGTTTATTGAAAAATTACTAAAAATATCGATGATTTTGAGCAATAAGTTAGAATTTCTAAACAAATTTTGCTTGAATAGGAAAATGAATTTTAGACATTTCATTACCCATTGACTACATTCTTTGGAACTAAAAAAATCTTGCTCTCAACTTATTTCAGAAATTTATTTCCATATTTTTTCTGAGGAACAGAAAAATTTATTTAAACTTTGAAGAATAATTTTAAATATTAGCTATTTCTTACGTAAAATTTATAGTAATATGGAATGATTATTTTTACATGATTATAACTCAAATGATTTAGAATTAATGTTAACTTTATCTTCTTACGTAAACATAAATACTTTATGGTTCAACATTTAAAAAAACACTCTGTGATAGTTATACTACTTTATGTAAGATTTTTCACTTTGTCTTCAATTTCTTAATATTTTGCTGTTTAGAAACGTTACATGGATTTTATTTAGATTCTTTTTTGCTATCTGCCATTATTTATTTATTTAATTAATTATTTTAAGTTTTATATAATGAGTAATTTGTTAATGTGAGAATGTTTACTTACTACCATGACGAAATACGTTATCTTATCCTTGGATTCTGAAGACATGTGGAATTAAAATTCCTTATTATGGGCAAAAATTGGGAATAGATATTAGAACGCGTGAGGAACTTTGATTGATTGAAAATAACGCGCAATTTCTTATCTATATTGGTCTGCAACTTCAAAATATCTGTATGGGTTTTAAAATTTTCATGAGAAAATCGTACAAAACGGGAAACAAAGCGAAACAAGCAAAGTACTTAAAAACATAGACACTGTTTAGTTAGATTCGATGGTAATCATTTTGTTGCAGCGAGACCAAACCACATGGAATCAGTAAAATTTGAACGCGCATGGAAAAGGTAATCGAACGCGCGACGGATTTCTTTTAGAATATCGGAAACTTGGTGCCGTTTCCTGACAAATTGCACCTTACGGTGATGACGATGTAACGTACAAATTTTTAACCGAATTCTCAAAGTCAAAAAATGGGTAAAAATGTTGGTGGAATTGCTAAAAGAAACTTATTATCAGAATGAAAAAGGAAAACTTTTAAAATTTTGTCTTGCTAATCGATACAGAATGGAAAGGACTCAGTTAGGTTGCATAATGACAACGAAAAGTATCTGAATGCGGAATATTCCATCGTTACATTTTCGTTCGTTGCTACGTGAGATTTAGTGTTTAAGAGAAGAAGTTACGGAAACGTGTCTACGTATCTTTAGACCACTGAAGCGTGTTCCTGATGAAGTTCTTCTACAAATCAATACCGGTATCACGAAAGTATCCGAGGAACTTGGAATCGCCCAAAGTGTTATCTCTAGACGCCGAATGACGACTGCTATTTGGCAATAACTGCAAAAAGAAGCAGACGGAGCACAGCATCAACCTTACTCGTCAGCTGTCTTCAGCCTCGAGTACGACAGTTCCAAGACAAACCATGTACAGACGTTTAGGATATACTGATCTATTTGCTCTCAGGCCTGTCAGATGGGTTCCACTCATGGCAACTCACTGTTGCCAGTGGTTAACCTGGAGTAAAGAACATGGGATGTGGATATCGTAACAGTGGGCTTGTGTGATGTTTTCCGTAGAGTCCAGGTCTAGCTTGCAGTCTGATTCACGTTGGATTTTCATATGGAGAACACCAAGTACCCGCTACCGTCAAGATAACATCACTGAACGAGACCGTTACGGTGGTGCAGGGTTGCTCGTTTTCGGTGGAATTACTCTGGGCTCTAGAACAGATCTAGAGGTTCGAATCGGAACCATCACAGGCCAAATTTATGTATGTTTGTTTAGACGTGCCGTAATGCAGAATTTATATGTATGAATGACAACTCCTATCCTCACCGTGCAAACATTATAAGCGAATGCTTTTAATCTAAGATATCACCCGTATGGTATGACTAGCCGTATCACCTGACTTGAATCCGAAAGAGCATGTGTGGGACATGCTCGGCCGACGATTTTCAGCCCGTCAATCACCTCCTACATGTGTACCGGAGCTTCGGAGAGCATTGTTTGCTGATTGCAGTAATCTTCCTCAAGATCAGCTCGATAATTTGATACTTAGCATGTCTAGGCATTGTACGGGCTGTATTTCATCGTCTGGGAGTCGTAACTATCGTATCAACCATGTAATGGTAAGTTTATGTCAGGGAGACCCATTTTTTTATAGTTGTTACAGGGAAAAAAATAGCAGTTCTTATGAATGGTACATAAATAATCTTTTTGGTTCTTTATCTCTTGTTTGATATAAATAGGCATTATGAATAAATCACGTTTGTTTTGTTTCTGAACCTTTATTTGCCGAAGTTGACACTATCCTTAATTTATGGTTGGTTGGTTTTATTAACTTCGCTTTAGAAACAACACGATGGCTATTGGTCAAGTGATGAAGATGATACCTGAGCTGGCATCCTCTTCTCCTGTATTTAATTTAAGGACATGAGTGCATATACATCTCTCTAAGCAGTAGATTCGAGAGATAGATTTTTGATATTCCTGTTGTTTTCGCCATGCATCTTAATACTCTTATTAATAATTGAATATGTTTGTTTAAAGTAAAATCACACTTTAATTATTATTAACAAATTGATAGTTCTAAAATAATTTTCTGAACAAAAATCTCGAGTTGAGATTATTCTGTACTATTTATTTAATTTACCTGTGCATTCTATGAGACAGTTTGGTGGAGGTACCAAGTAACTATTATTACGACGGAACAGCTACATAAAAGTCTGCACTTTCAAGGTCTCCCTCCTGAATTTGGCCAGTTACCAAACACAAGTAAATGCTCAAGAAAAATGGCTGACCCAACGATTTCTGATAACACGAAGACAGTTTCTAGTTTCGCCCAACACCTCTCCAGTGCCTTTACAAATTTACCAACTACCTAGAATTCCTTGTATCTTTTCCGGTGACGACCAATAAGATGCTAGTAAATGGTTAAAGGATTATGAACAGATCGCATCCTATAACCGGTGGGATGAACAGATGTGTCTGGCGAATATCGTCTTCTACCTCACTGGAACAGAAGTCTATGATTTGACAATAATGAGAGTACTTTCCTGAATAGAACTACTCTCAGAATCTACCTGAACAATACGTTTTGATGCACAGATGATCTACGACACCAACCTAAACGTGTTTTCTTACACGAGTGAAACGAATCGACGAGACTTCTAAATCGTACTTCTAGGATATTTACTTGCTTTGTGCCAAAAAGTGAGTCCCTCCATGCAAGAAGACGAGAAAGTGGTTCATCTGATGAAAAAGATCGCTAAAGATTTGTACTTTCCCCCCTACTGGTTGAAGACTATAAATTGTTGATGAATTTGTAAAGCGTTGCCAACAAGTAGGAAACATTTAACGGACATGCATCACCCGCCTAAGTTTCAGAGGCTACCTAAAGTTTGTATTATATCAGCCGATACAAACATGGCTAATCTAAAATCCCTGGTACGCAGCATTGTTAAGGAAAAGCTTCTGAAGATGCTACCGGAAGTGTAGTACAACAATGAAGAACCTGCATCTTCAATTAACATTGCATCTATAGTACGGAACAAGTCTTGGAGACTCTCGTTGCGTTCACAAATCCAAGAAGACGTAACACTATTTCACATAACCAAAATCCATTCAAGATACAGCCTAGACGTCCAGTAAGAAAAAACTCCGTTCTACAGCGTGAAAAAGATCTGTGGAGAAATTCCGAATATGTCCTCTCTGCTACCAATGTGGACGTTTGAGGCAAGACGTTACTGATGAAAGAGAAGGAGAGCATTTGCAGAAGCAACAACCGCTAGAGTATCTAAGCCTTGACGAGATATGACAATGAATCCCAGGAAAGAACATTCACAATGACTAGGAACTGCCTACTGCAGCCAAATACAAAACAACTCTCCATACGCACGCTGCTCCTTCAGTTGTCCATAGTTATTATCGCCAGCAAACTGCCCAAGCCTATGAAATTAAGCCAGGCACCCATTTCTGGAGGTGAGGCGGCAACTGTAGAAAATGCTCCAACGAATATTTCAACTAGTATGGAAAAGACATGACCTATGTTACAACTACAGTGCCTTAGTTGGTTCAGGTGCCAATTGATCCGTCATATCTGAACTACGTCGAAATTTGAAAGCTTAATGTTTACTAAAACATGAGTATTTTAAAAACTGTCTACATAAGCCTGTAACCGCTTCCGAACCTTGCGTATTGAAAGTAGATCTGGATTGGACGATTAAGCCGTTTTTGAATTTTTCGTGTATACCATTGCAGCCATCAAATGATACTTGGATGGAATTCCTTTCGTGCTACTGATGCAGTTATAGACTGTGGGAATAAAGAACTACGACTCGCCGAAATCCTTCTACGAGTAGTAAAGACAGATTCGAGTAAACCTGATTGTTCTGTGTTTGCCTCTAGAGATTACCTAATTGAAGTCTATTCAATGAAGCAAATATGTGCTCTTAGACCACAAATTGAAGAAACAGATCACGCTATGATAACTGGCAATAAAATTTTGATGCGCGAAAAATAGCTATTCGTTCCTGCCATGATTATTGACATTGAAAATGGCTGTCGTAAAGTGTGGGTAACAAATTGGGAGCAACAAACTTAAATGATACCAAGGGGAATGAAAATAACTAACTTATCAACGATGATGGATGATTCCATTTGTTCGCTTAATGATAAAATCCAAGATTATCAGGGACCCAGAAAACAAGTAACTCGAATGAAATTAAGAAACATGTTAGATATTGAGCTTACAACTGCCCCAAAAGACGAGCTACTGAGTTTTCTTGAAGAATTTAGCGATGTATTTGACTTTAACAGGAAATCCGGACGCACAACAGTATAACATAGGATCAATACAGGCGATAGTACTACAATCAAGCAAAAACCTTATCGGATCTCGACCAGTGAGAAACGTGTGATGGAAGACGAAGTACAGTGAATGATAAAGGAAAATGTCATACAACGCTCAAATAGCCCATGGTCATCTCCTGTAGTACTTGTAAAGAAGAAAAATCGTAAATGGCGCAGTTGCGTCGATTATAGAAAACTGAACAAGATGACTATAAAATACGTTTATACGCTACCACGCAATGATGATGTTTTGGACTGCCTAGCTAGTGAAAGAATTTTCCCATTTATAGATTTAATGTCAGGCTATTGGAAGTTAGAAGTTGAGGAAAAATACAGACAAAGGAAAACATTTGTGACTCCAGATGGTCTTTATGGATTTAAGGTTATACTATTTCGGTTATGTAATGTTTCAACTATATTTGAATGGATGATGGACACACAATTCTTCGAGGACTCAAGCGTAATAATTGTCTTTGCTACTTGGATGATACCATTGTATCAATCATCATTCATCAAGAACACCAAATACGCTTGAAGAAAATTTTGAAATGTATCCAAGAGGTAGAATTATCCTTAAATTCAAGTAAATGTTCATTCGGGAAAAGGAAAACGATGACATTGAATCATTTAGTTGATGAACATAGAATCTATCCAGTTCCAGAAAAGTTAGCTGCTGTAACAAGGAATATTTCAGATGTCCGTAGATTTTTGGGTTCGTTTTCATACTATTGGCGATTTATCAGGAATTTCGCCATTATAGAGAAATCCCTACAGGACTTATTAAAGAAAAATACAAAGTTTTCATGGAACAATATCCAGAAAGAATCTTTTTCAACCATGAATAAATTGCTCACTGGATACCCTGTTTTAGGACATTACCTTCCAAATGCAAAAATAAAGATACAATCAGGCGCTAGTATATATGGCATAGTTGCAGTACTGTTCAATGCCTGGATGGCATAGAAAGAACCATGGCCTATGCATCCATGTCCTTCATTGCTTTCGAAAGAAATTACTTGCTTTCATCTGAACAATCAATGAATTTAGAACTTATATTTTTGGAAAACCCCTTCAGTGGTAACAGACCACCATTCTTTGTTGTCAATGTAAAGGATCCATGTGTAAGATTTGCCAGATGGGTTTTGAAGTTGCAAGAGTACGATATAACCATCGTCTTTAATAGCGGTCGCAACCATTCTGATGTCGATGTCCTGTCAAGAAAACCTTTTTCAAAGCAGAAAGCGAAGACTGTAATGAAATTTCTTTTCTAATGCCTACAACAAATAATAGAAAAACAAAACTTAAAGATAACCCCGGTTGGAATTTATAACTTAGGAAGATTACGAAATCGAAGCTATAAAATGAGAAACGCTGTACTGTGCAGTAAAATCTATGATCCTATGGAAGAGCAATGGCTCTTGGTCGTACCAAAACAACTTTGACTAGATCTTCTAGAAGTACATGAAGCTCCAGCAGCCGCTCATCTCGGATTTGCTAAAGCGGAAGCCCGAATAAGAAAATACTATTGGCCAGTACTTTATGGCAACATTCATTCATAGGCTTCACACTGCAGATAATGTCAAAGACGGAAGTCTCTTTCTCATCTTCCAGTTGGTCAACTTCATCCGATAAAGCCACCTGACGTACCATTTGAAAAAATTGGAACTGATCTACTGGGACATTTTCCCTTTACGCGAAATGGAAATAGGTGGATCATAGTTTGTGCAGGTTACGACTCAGAGTTACAAAACCGATTGCTGAGGACATCGAAATCGGTAACTTCATTGTTAAAGAAATTATACTGAAGTATGATGCTCCCAGAGAAATGATAAGTGATCGAATATATCAAACGTTTCGTTTATATATCAGGTTTTGTAAAAGATATTAGCCGGTTGTAACACGCTTTGCATCTTCTGAAGACTGTCTACCATCCACAAAATAATGGTTTTGCAGAAAGATTTATCAGAATATTAGTGGACATGCTCTCCTTGTACGTAGATGTCAAAAAAATGAATTGGGACACTTTTTTTTACCCTTTCTGAATATCTTACAAGGGACGCTATGTTAGAAACAACATTCACACAAATTTACCATGTAAATGAAGATTAATTCGGAGATTTTTATCTTAACCGGATGTTTAAGGTTGGAATAGATAGAAAGAGTATCCCGTCTATCAGACTGAAAGAGTATTAATGCAAAAAAAAGTAAAAACTTTATAAAGAAAAATTAAATCAAAAAATTAAATAAGGAGAAAAAAACAAACTGTAAAAACAGGAGAAAAACTAAAATTCATAATTATTATGTTTTAAATTACTCTAAATAAATTCAAAGGAAATTATGCTTGTCAACAATTTTTTTAAAACTTATTCAAGTTATTGTCAAAATCTTGTATTTTAGTCACAAGTCTAAAATAATTCAAAATTTGATTATAAATTATGTTACTAAAATATTCAGGCATATTGAACTCTTATGTAAAGGATTTTATGTACCAAGTAAATATTTAGCAAGTATTTATTTACCTTTATGAAGATATAATTTTTTGATTATGATTGTTTTAAGACGTTTAGATGTATTGATGACCTTATTTTCTTCAAATTAATAATAATAAAGTGATTAAACTTATCATTTCTTCCAGAGTATTTCAATTCATTGTAAACTAATTTTAATATAAATGAATTGGAATATTTAGATATTATTATTAATAGAAGATAATAAATTTTTCAATATTTGAAAAAAAAAAACAACTCCCCCCCCCCTTTTTTTTTATACATAAAGCTCCATGTTACATAATGTTATTTGTCAGTCCCAATTTTACTGCCCCTTTGGAAGCGACACCCTCCTCTTCGATGGTAATGCAGAACTGTTGAATTTCTATAATGATTGTGTAACACGATATTTTCCGGAAATCTCAACAAACATGCTTTAGATGCACTCAAAGAAATCTCCTTCCTCGAATCGTGCAAGAACTCAAAATAGAGAGGTGATAACATTCCTCAAACTCTGAATAGTTTAGAGGAGATAATCGATTCAGGGGGTCACACACAAAAACATTGGATAATTTTTTGCGACTACTTAACATTTTTCGAAGGAACATCTGTTATACTTCTATAAATTATTATTTTTTAAGAGACGAAACCTGTACAATTTGACGTAACAATGAAAGTGCTCGGAACATTTAATTTAGTTTATTTCAATGAAACTTTTTTCTGACTGCAAAATTTTTGAAAAATTAAGAAAAGGCTCGAGGGTATAGTATTAATAAAGAATTCTGAAATGATGTATGAGAAAAAAAATGAATTCATTCAAATTTATCTATCGATTTAGATTATGAATACAAGTTAAACATTGATGATAACTAGACGCATTTATTTCTTGTTTATTTTTCGACAAAATTTCGAAATATGATGATAAAAGGAAATTTGATTAAATTTTTATTCAGAGAAATTGGTTATTTTTCAGGAGTGATTTATTTTAGTTTCATTTCAATTTCTAATTAGTTTATTTTTCAAATCTTCATTTATTAACGAGTCTTCATATTTAATATTAGACTATACACTTTTTTTCTAAATTTCATTTTTAGCTGCTAATAAGTTTTCTGGGTGATTTTTTTTTTTTTTTTTTTTTGTTACAGATGAAAAATTAAAGTGTACTTTTCTATCCTTTTTCTTTTGTGGGATCTCTCTCCAATTATCGAATTACGTAATTGAGATCCTCGAATAGTCTTAGACTCTTGTTCTTTGAGCCCCAAGCGTCCTTTACTAACAATAGTTCTAATACTATCCCAGTTGTAGATTATAGACTCTACTAGCTATGTGACGCCAGCTAGGTATCCGGTAGTGTAAAACCAGCCAAGGAAATACTCGTCCTGGCACAATTAGTAGAAATGAACGATGGAGGGTCAGGGAGAACACAAAGGGGATGGCGGCCCTACTTTAAGGGTGCCTTGGGTGATAACTACAGGGATCGGAACTGAAATAACACTCTTGGGTTGCGTGGATAGCAATAGAATCCCACGATTCTTGTAGATGTGCACCTTTTCGTTAGTCATCGGGTTTCCATTCAAAACGGGGGCCCATCACTCCAAGTCGAGCAAACCACTGCAAATGAGCCTATCGGTGAGCACAGGTTAGAAACAGTTCTTCTTTTCAAGCTAGATTCCTCAACAATAAGCTTTGTTTTTCTCTGCTTTCTTTTGTGTGTGTTTTAGATACCAGAAGTTCGAAAACGGCTTTCCGGTTTCTTTCTTCT
Organism: Nephila pilipes; assembly: GCA_019974015.1. Classification (NCBI taxonomy): domain Eukaryota; kingdom Metazoa; phylum Arthropoda; class Arachnida; order Araneae; family Nephilidae; genus Nephila; species Nephila pilipes. The sequence continues at coordinate 540,810 of BMAW01063481.1, read as the reverse complement.
GAAATTAAGTATTGCATTTTACAAAGGTCATTAATATATCATCAAAAATCTGGTCTTAGCAAAAAAAGAAGAAAATTAAATACTGACTTAGGGAAATTTTGGGCGAGAGCCATTTTAAAAATACTATTTCGTTTATGTTTATCAATTGACACAGACAATGAGTCAATCTATATACATTTAATTCATTATATTTTGCAGGGAAAAAAAACAAAAACAAAAAACCCTGCGATTCAAGTCAAAACAATTTAAATACTACGTTTTTAAATTTTCTATATTTTCATAAATTAAATAATTCGTATTTTTTGAAAAATTTCTATACTTTAACTTAAAAACATTACACAAAAATTCATTGGAGTAAAAATATCTTCTACCATAAAATGATAATGTCACATGATGTAAATTGTTTCAAATTGACTTTTAAATTCTCTTAACTTTTGCATATTGCCTTTTATCAAAATAAGACTTATTTACGCTTCTCAAAATTAATTTAATTTCATATTTTAAATCGCATAACCAGAAGACCCTTAATTAAAAAAAATAATAACAATTAAACTACTTTACAAACATGCTCAGAAAATGTTTTGAAAAACTGTAAACTATATATATTATATGTAGAGCCTTTTCTTTAAAGTCTTCCACATAATAATCGTACAAGGACCGAAAACGGGATTATAATTAGCATATATGAGTGTGATGACAAGAGGTAGAGATGGAGGCGGAGTCGACTTGCTCTAACAGTCAAGCGGAAGTACGTGATATAGCGTCCGGGAAGCATTCAGGTGCCTCATCTGCGAAAATGGTGTCGTGTTATACGTATTTTTTGTCTCTATTACTGGAAAGTGAGCGTACAGTGAGTGCCACAAAATCGAAAGGACAAGACGATATCGTGATAAGGACAATTTTCTGTAAAGGGTTCAGATAGATAATAGAGCCATCACTTCCAACCAGAAACAACGACAATGCTAACAACAACAAACAAAAACGAACAAAAAAAAAAAAAAAACACGTCATCTGATCTCTCTACAGTCAGAGAGGTCAAAAATGGGTATAGTAACCGTTAAGTCAGGCTGATATATTTTGCGATCAGAAAGGAACACTTCTTGAGTTCCTGAACTGTGGTCAGCCAATGAACGCTGTTCAGTATTGCAGTATCTTGCACCATTTGCTTACAGGAATCTAAGCAAAATGACGTGGCTGGTTGTCGTCTGGAGTGGTTTTAGTGCATAACAATGTGCTGCTGTGTATGTTAGTTCGCTCGCAGATCGGTTGGTGAAGTTTTGATGAACAGTGTTGAAACACTCTCCAAATAGTATGGATTTATCGACATGTGTTTTACAAATTTTTGGTCTGCTGAAAAAAGTATTGAAGGGTCGTTGTTTATATATATATATATAAACAGCAAATTAGAAATGCACTATCCCTCCCTCTTTACATATTAAATTTAAAAGTTTTTCCAGAATTTAACGTAGAAGTTTAACAATATTTTTGTGACATAACTTGTGTGCGTTTAAAATGTTTTTTTCGGCTTATATATAAATTGCTGCTGTATAAAAGTTTTTTCTGGACAAAATTAGGGGTATAGAGAGGATATAAAAATCGGTTTATCTGATCTACACAACACTATGTTATAAGAATACAAAATATTATCAAGTTCTGTAATAACAATAATTTTTTTACATCAATTAAAGGACATTTAGATACTCAAGTTTCATCTCAATTAAAATTACAAAACCTTTGGTGAATTCACTTCGTTTTTCTTTCTTAGCTTTTTGATAAAAAAAAATGCAGTAACAATGCTTCTTTTCCCATATATGCGGTAAAGAATGAAGAATAAAAAAATTAGTAGAACTATCTCTTTAATCTGTAATTTTTCTTTCTCTACTTTTTGAAGTCTTGCCCTTTGGGTGGCTGCCGAGTATCTAAAAATCTTTTAAATCATCAAAAAGTGTGGGAATGTGCCGAGGTCTGGGAAAGGAAGACCCCAAGAAGACCGTCAGAATAATAACTAAGATGAGGTGTCCAGTGTTCCTTGACCAACCAATCTCCGTGGATATTTTTTATTTATAAGTTTATTTTGCGCACGCAGTGAAGCGGAGACTGTTTCCATTGTTTATAGGAGTCTCCTTGTCACACTTCACCAAATCAGAACATTAACGAGATGTCTGTTGTCCGCTTTGAAAACTGTTGGGCTTAATTCAGTGATAAGTGAATCGATGACTTGTACAGACAGAAAAAGTGTCTGCTTCTGATTGAATGATAAATACCGTGTATGTCGCTCTTGATTCTATAATACTTTTTTTTCCATTTGAAGTTGAATCCATTGAAGATTCCAAGTGATGCAAAAATTAAAGAAATAAAATTTTACCCGAATTACAGCAAATTTGTATAAGATCAGGCTTCATTTTTGAAACTGTTTAGAGTGTACGAAAGTCTATGACAAACAATTCTAGAGATTACTCGTATTACTCTGCCAGAACTGTAGATTTAGATGGGTAACAGTGAAGAAATATTTAAACTCTGTCTCTAAACAAAAACTGATGAATAGTTTTTTAAAGAATATGTTATTTTAAGAATCGATTATTAAAATTAGGTTATAATCAAAAATAACATGTTTGAATTAAGTTTTAAAAGCTAAGAAATTTGGACATTTTACCGGAAAAGAAAACCAATTGTGAAATTTACTAACGATCTTCTTCGAACTCTCAAATATACCTTTTGAATTCACTGGTAGGGTTGGGTTCTTGGTTGCTAGAGTTACGGTTTCGTAACCATCAAGGAATGGGCACTTTACGAGCTCTTTTATTGATGAAGTATACTCGTAGAGGTTTAGAGAAAATGTTATAAAGGTGAATCACAGCCAATTATAGTTTAGCTAATATATATTTACATTTTCATGTACAAAAGTATATACATAAAATGATTTTATTTTATCAATTATCTTAACAAATATATATATATATATATATATATATATATATATATATATATATATTAATTTATATTCAAATATATATATTTCTATATATAACAAAGAATATGTACCTAACTTATCTTTTTATCCATCGTATTTAAATTGAATTCGAATTAATAAAAAATATGGAAGAAGCAGATTATTTAGACACTAAAGAAGTTCTTGATATTAAACTTGATAAAACTATTTTATCGCAATATTTTTGGTAAAAGAGTTAGTTTCAATTTTTAAGTCCAATTGGAATAGCAATATTCACATATCTATTTTTAGAATTCTAATTTTTAGTTAGTGAATTATATTTCTTGATACGCATGTATGTATTTATGTAATAAGTACTAATAATTCGAATTTTTCACTTCGTGGATTAATATATTTTTTTAGATTAAATTATTTTTATGCATTATTTTCTGTTGTACTAATTATCAATTATTTACAAATATTACTATAACTTAACTATTAATAAATATATAGAAGCTATTAATGATTATTTAGAAAAATAAATTCATAGACCTAGAAATTAATAATAGAATTACAACTCTTTATAAAAACATAAGATTACAAATAAATGCAATTTAATTCCCTCTAATCTTTATTACACCAAAGTTTCATTCAGAATCCTTTAAATTTAGAATTATTACTAATACTTATATTACAAGGCAGGTAAATTGTAACGAAAATTCTTACAAGATACTATTAATAAATTTGATAAAACTGCTAATATTTAAAATAGATTAGATTATTCGGTGCGATTTTGGTTTGGCACAATTCTGCACTTGGTGCGTGCCAAGCGATTTTCGTTCCTTCCTGCCATACCGGTGTCAGATCGACGTCATCCTTGCACTAGTGGCGTGAGTGTATGATCGCTCTTTATGATCTGAGTCGTGTGCACAAAATATTACTTTTTTGCAATCGGCATGAGCATATGGTTGTGATTATCGATCTAAACGAATTGAACAAATTTAATATAATAAGGTACCATTTTGCATGCACACATTGGAGTCAGTTCTTATTGAAATAACAGATTTTTTTTTTACTAAAATTATGTTGTGTATTCATTTTTCGAAATTTATTGCATCTGAACTATCCTCCGCAGTATTTGGTCCTAGCGACCCGGAGGCATCTTCGACATGAATAAAGAAAAAAATTTTTGTTTGTTTCGAACAGTGTTTTAAAAACTAAAAATTGTAAGCTCTCAAAATGAATAGATGCATTTCAACTTGATGAAGTCGAAGAAAGAACTGTGGTAGAACTTAAATTAGATACTGTAATGGAATTAAAGGTAAACATCAAGGCTCTTACGCTATATAATAATGAATTACTTGTAGATATTTATTTGAAAGATTCATTTGAAATCTTAAAAGAAATGGATGATCAACTTGAACAAATAGAGGTCAGTTTAAAAATCCGCTTACCTAAAATTGAAAATTATATTTCAAAATTCAAAAATAATAGTTCTGTTTCCGTCAGATTATCTGAGATGCCACTCCCTCAATTTCTAGGAAAGTACGAAGAATTTCAGAATTTTAAAAGCCAATTTTTGGCTATTATTGAACAAAATCTTGATGACATACAAAAGTATTTTATTTAAAAGCAGCTCTTAAAGGAGAAGCCAAATGTATAGAAACACATGAAGATACATTCGATTCATTGTTTACATTATTAGTATCCAGATACGAGAATAAGAGAGCAGTTGTGGAGGTTCAATATAAATAATTTATTAAATTTAGAAAAGATAAATAATGAATTGGCATCTCAGTTACGATATTTCATACACAATGTTATACGTAATTTAAGATCATTAAAAGTTCGAAAATATGAAAGAAACAATATATATATATATATATATATATATATATATATATGGTGTTGTTTTATTATTAAATATTTTGTTGCAAGAACTGTATAGAGAATCAAGGAAGCAGTTTGAATTAACGATTAAAAAAACTGATGCTCCCGTCCTGGATAATTTTTTGAAATTTTTAGAAAAGAGAACTTGTATTGCCGAAGGTTTAAATAAGAATAGCGACTCTTCAAACAAGTCAATTTCGCAAGTTAAGCCATCATATCAGTCAAATAATTTTAATCGTTCCCGAGGCATTTTCAAAATTCTAAGTGTACATGTGTAATTTGTAAAAATAATCCTCCAATTTATCGCTGTCCAAAATTTAAAGAAAAAAATGTCAGCTAGCAAGATTTCGATTCGCGAAAATGCACAAGTTGTGTTTGAAATATTCAAAATATTCTTATATAGTCTCTCAGTGTAATTCTAAGTATTGTTGTTCAGTATGTGGCAAGATGACTCATCATTATCTTCAATGTAAAGATTCCATTGAGGGTGTGGCAAGGTCACCGAACATGAAGAGCAGGTCTGGAGACTCGACTGAAAGAAAAGTTCCATTCCTTCTTCTTCTTTCAACATTGCTGGCAGAGGGATATAACAAGTTCGTACTGATAAATGCTGCATTAGTATATTTACGGGACGCTTAAAATAAAAACCAACAAATGAGGACTATTTTCTTATTAGTGCTGCACAATAAAATTTTATTACAGAGGTGACAAATGCCTTAGGACTAAAAAAAGGAAAGAATTATTATTCCTATCAGTGGGTTAAATAATTATTCGCTTCACATTAAGTCGCAAATTTCCTCTAAACTGTCAAACAGTAATAACTATTTTAATAGCAGTATCTAACCACTTATTGAGTTTAAAATTACGGATTTTATGCCACCTAAAAGTTTATATATTTCTTCGTTGATAGTTCCAGAGGAAATAAATCTTGCAGGGCCAGGATTCTAGAAACCAAAAAAGATAGATCTCCTTTTAGGAGAGGAATAATTTTTCCGCTTGTTAACAGATATCCACAGGTAGATAGATAGATTACGATATAGATAGGTTACGATTAGAAGATACTGAATTAGTATTACAAAACATTTATTTTAGCTAGTTAGTTTAGGGAAGTCTCATTCCAAATCCAGCATCTTATCTTTCATCAAGCACTAGCTTTTTATTAAAAAACTTAATCTTTTGATAAAACTGTGGCTTCAATTTCAGATAACAATAATATCGAAGAGCATTTCTATCAATACCTGATGAATGAAATACAAACTTTCATACCCAAATGAATCTAGTCACACCAGGGAAAATAATCAAATTCAAATGTGTGTTATTTGCAATGCTATATTACAAGAGAAAATAGTTTTTGTGCTCACCAGGCCACTCATTCTGAAGTAATTTCTTTCAAAAATTGAATTTGTTGTAAACAATTTGAAAACATCAGAAGCTTAAATGTACAGAATGCACTTCAGACTATGACCAAGGGTTATAAATGTAACAGCTGTTTTTAGAGATTTCAATCACTTTCTTCTCTTAAAAATAGTTTCTCGACTCATTCAAGACGAAGGGTTTGTTCGAATACATTATTCAAAAATAAAAGCAGTGATAGTGCCAAGAATCATTGCATTTTTAGAAATACTAAAAGACGATGTATTTGGGATACATGCAACAAATCATATGCTAAAAATATTCATCTAAGACCTCGCTCATTACAACATTTTTCGAAGATCTTTTACTGGGATCATGTGTACTACGAAAATAAACCAACGAACGTAACATCTAGAGGATTGGATGATGAAGTAGCTAATGAACTTAGGTGAAAAGGTTGAATATTTCTTAAGAAAGACTAAGTGAATTTTTTTACTGTACTGGACTTCTAAAACGAACTATTTGAATCCATTGGAAACTTGGGCTTTTTTGTTGTTTATGAGATTTAAAAACTCAAAGAAACAAATAGTCTCTTGAAATTTCTCATTACTTTTTTATGATCACTCTTGGAGAAAAGTATCCTTTTAAAAATTAGCATTTAACTGCATAATTTAAATTTTTCTTAATGCTGTAACTTGCTCTGTATTTTATTCAAGAATTTGCTAATATTTGAAATATAGAGATTGATTTGAAAATTCTCATACATCATTTTTATGATTGCTTCGATAATAAAGTATCCTCCTTTGGATATTAATATTAACCCTTATTTTTATTTCACTTAATTCTCTGAATTGGTTTGCATTGTGTTTTTATAATTTGTTAATATTTGAGATTTATTTAATTGACTGATTTGAAATTACTCCTTTATTATTTTATGATTACTTTTACAACAGAGTGTCATTTAGAATCTTTATATTTACTTTTCATATTTTTGTTTTTAAATAATGCTTTGATTTTTTTTCTCATTGTGTGTATTTAATAATTTCTTAATATTTGGAATTTTATTAATTAATTGATATCTAAATCATTGAATATATCATGTATACAGTATAAGAATTATGGATATGTGAACTCTTCGGGGGAACTTTTATGTTTCTAAATATTATTGTGTGATAATTATACAAAACTTGATTTACAATTAAAATTGTATCTAGAAATGTATCCGTATTATACATTCTCTTATTGTCTATTTACAACTAAATTTAAACTTATCTTAAAATGTATTTTTAATTCATGTAATATATTTGTCCTTTGTTACTTGAAATATTATTAGTATTTCAATGCTGGTTGGAATGTTCGGTACGGTTTTGGCTTGGCGCAATTTTGCGCTTCGAGCATGTCAAGTGACTCTCGTTTCTTGTCGCCACTCCGGTATCAGATCGACGTCAACCTCAGGGCTAGTGATGTGAGCATATGGTAGCTCCTTATGAACTGAATCGAGAGTAGAAAGTAACTCCTTTACTCGCGGCATGAACATATGATTGTGATTCTCACTCTTAAAGTATGTACTACAATCGTGTATCATTTTGTGTGCACATCGGTGCCAGTTATTACTTGTTAATCTACTATTTAATAAACTTTGTTATTGTTTTATTAAAATTATGCAGTTCATTCATTTTTGGCAATTTATTATTACATCTGAGCAACATAGATGTAATTAGAAATATAAAAAACAAAGATTTATATGCTATACATAATTACGACTTTGAAGACCTCTTTATTTCTATGGCATATATGATTTAGTTAAGGTACTATTAGTTATTTATAAGAATTATATAGTATTAGTGACTTTATTTACTATAAAAAATTCCTTAGTATTTATTGTACTTAGAGAATATTATATTAAATGTAACAATAAAAAATTTAAACAAATTAAGGGTTTTCCAAGAGAGGGATTTACGAGTAACAATATTTACTTAAATTACTATGAACATAATTATATTGATAGATATAATCTAAATAATTTTAGATATTGAGGTAATCTACTTATTTTGAATCATAATATCCATTCTATAGATAAACCTAAATTATCTTTTTATCCTACATACACTACGTGACATTGAAAATACAACACCAAGAAGAAGTGGCCAGAAAAAGATGAAACTCAACAAACAGAAAGAGACAGCAACGAACAATAAGTGATCTTTATTTCGAAATGATTTGCATAATACAGAGCGAGAACAGCGTCGGCTCAATAGGTTGTAGAACAACTGTGGACAGCGATGCATGATGCAACACTTCTAAGTACAGAGTCAGTGAGAATACGGATGGCGTCCTGAGGAATGGCTCTCCATTCCCTGTCAAACAATTGCCACCGTTCATCTTCGGAACACGAGATGGTGAGTGATCAGGAGATAATGGCGGAGCCAGGGAAACATATGTACACCTTTCAGAGTACGTTGGCTAAGAAGAGCAGTGTGCGGTTATCCTGCTGACAAAGGGCAATGGGCACAATCTGAAGGTAGGGGATGTTACCGGCTACAACATATCATCCGTGTATCAAAGGGCCATCATAGTATCCTGAATACGAACTAGAGGTGACCTGGAATCGTACGCAATTGCGCTCTAAACCATGATGTCTCGAGTAGCTGTTTATATATTTCCATTTTTAGAAACTTAATATATTATTAGAAATAATAATTTAATATAAGCTGATCTATTTAGAAAAATTATTATGACTATAAGTTTATCACAAGTTACATTTTTGCAAATTATCCTATAATTTAATTAATAGACATTTAAAATGATTAAGAATAATTAAAAATAAATATATGCATTTTTGTGTATATACTTATATGGATTTATATATAGTGTATATATGTATAGAGATATATTTTTGTT
>BMAW01063481.1:440131-531712 GCA_019974015.1 Nephila pilipes | reverse complement strand
CATATACATATATATATATATATATATATATATATATATATATATATTATATATATATATATATAACAAATATATATATATTATATACAAATACGTAACCGAACAAAGCATACCAATATATATATATTTGTATATATATAATTTTATACTTTATAAAAATAGTTTTTCATTAGAAATATATTTATTTTTTAGTTATAAATCTTTGTTTTGTTACTTTTTTTAAAAAAATTAATTATAATTTTTGTCAACTTATTTTTCATCAGATTGGATCTGTAATACTAGTATAAACATGCTTTTTACTCAGACCTAAGCTTGAGAAAGTATTTAGAATTACTTGATCTCCGTTTATACTTGATATTTTGAGCTATGTTGTAATTTCTTAAATTGCTGGTTTTATTTTTTTGTATTTATTTATTTACGTGTTAAACATGTATTCTTAAATATTCTACAATATTTTCAATACTTTAATGTCCTTTTTGCATTTTAGATAATCTATTTCTAATTTTTTAAATTTAACTTCTTTTTTACCATACATCTATTTTAATTTTGTAATGTTTGCAATTTTTACTAGTTTTAATATTAAGTAACATTTATTTTTGTTCTTTTTTTATTTAAGCTATAATTCATGATATGCTATGAATTTATATACATGTTAATGGGTATATATTTTTAACATTATTAATTATATTATTACTTATATATAACAAATGTGTATGATTTACTTCCGTTTTAGTGAAACACACGTTACATTCTACAATAGTGTGATAACTTCTGCAATAATATTGGTTTAATTTGGAGAGATTTCAATACATTATGTCTGGAGCTGTTTCAGTCAAGTCAAGGGTCTGAGTTCTAGTGCCTCTGAGGACTCTTTGTGCAGAGGGCAGTTGTACGGTAGCGGGCACCCGCTAAGCTCCTCGGTGGGCAGATCTCTTCCACGACTAGTAGGTTCGCCCTTGATAGAGGAGCATGGTCTTCCTGGGTAAGGCAGAAACTACTGAATTCATCACTTAGTTTGTGGTTCGGCATGTAATCATCATCTGCATGTCAACGATAACTGGTCAATGTGCGACTAAAAAGTGATTCGCTTATTTATTATAATTATAAGCAACTCATTAACTATTACTGATCTCGTAATTTGAATGACGATCAAGTGGGAAGAACTAAACCTGATACGTTATATATAAATAAAAATTTATATTTCTAAAAACAGATATATGAATATCGGTATTCCAGAATGGGACCATATAAATCTGAATTATTATATATATTGCTGTAAATTTTATGATCATCAATTTTCTAATTTAATGTATAAACAGTGCGTTTCCTTTTTTTTATTCCTATTAGTTTAAATTCAATTTAAATGAGCAGGGTGAAAAGATAAGCTAAGTTTTTATTTATTGTTATACATACAAACGAATAAGGTCACCAATATGTCTAAAAATTAAAATCTATATTTATTTATATCTATTTGTCCCCCCCCTAAAATATAAATAGATATTTATGATCATATTTGGCTCCACAGCCTAGGGAGGCTCAAATACTTCTTTTGAAGATTCCTCCAAGATAATCAGCCTTTCCCCTTAGTCTCTACCAGTTCATCTTCCCAATTTCTTTAATATCTAATTCAAAAAAAAAGTCAAATCTTTAAAATCATCATCTTCACTAACTAATAAAGGGCTTTGCAGCAAAAAAACTTCTTTACTAGATTTTTTTTTCATCGAATCCAACAGTATGAGAAACCCAATACTTTCGTTTAAATTTAATACATTTATGTAAATAAATATTAGCTGAACTATTACTTCCTAGTCCACCTTGTAGTATACATCAAATTTGCTTACATATATATATATATATGATTACTGAAATCAGGGGATCTCATTGACCAATCCATTCTGCAGATATCCTCACTTTCTAGAAGCTCCTCAACAGCACATTTCCTGCGTGAACGTGTATTGTTGTCCACAAAAATGAAGTCCAGACCAATGGCACTTCGTCACAGAAAATGCACTTCTGTAAGGTAATTTCATTGCAGTAATGACATCTGGTAAGTGAGCCGCTGTCGAAAATATGGAGTTCCATTTGTCCATTCAACAAAATGCTTCCCCACCCAAGCACTCCAAGACCCCCCCCCCAGCCCCCCAGTGGTTTCTTTCCCTAATGTTAGTGGGATGAAACCATGTCCTACCTCCTTCCATATTACCATATTAACTGGTACTGATAATCGTTGTTCAGACTGAAAGGACTCTCATCAGTAAACAGAACGTGACTCCATTGATGAGATGTTCAGTCTTTGTATTCTTGGGACCATTTACAATGGTGCCACAGATGGGTAAAATGATCGGCAATCTTGAAAAGGGCCTTAGTTTGACTAGAGTAGATAAAAAAAAAAGCCAATTCTGCTATAAAAGGGTGCACGCGGTGGTTGAGTTGAGTTGTTTCCCTCCTGATTTTAATTTGAGTTGTTTATCTCCTGCTGTAGTTTTGGTTTCGGTTCTCAATGCTCAGGAGGAGGTAGAGTTGAGATGAGTTGTTTCCCTCCTTCTGATGAATTGAGTTGTTTTCCTTTGTTAATTTTTTCTCGCTTTTCTAAGTTGAATTCCCACCCCCTTCTTACTGCTGAGTTGAGTTGTTTTTCTAAAAAAACTGTGTGATTTAGTATATTCGTAATCAACGTGAATAGGTTCGTTTTTATCTTGTTTCAGCTTGTCTCATCTTAATTCTACAAGATGGGGACTGAATTATGTGTCAGAACTTGTCTTACTTCTTAGAGCGGGTGGATACATCACTTTCAACCATTCAGATAACTCTATTCGAGTGTAATTTGGTCAATATGTCTTAGACCCTTAGCACATCGAAGTTCAAGTTTCATTTCGTTTGTTAGTATTGCTGTGGTTTGTATTCAACAAGAAAAAGAAAGTTAACAATGCCTAAAACATATAGCTAAAAACGACAGCTTGGAAATGCCATGGAATCTTCTACAAATATGAAAGCAAGAACAGAAGTTTCAAAAGTAAGTTACAAAATTAAATATATTTAATCTGTAGTGTTTATAGTATTTTTATACTCTTATAATATTTACTAATTATGATTTTTTTAATATTATATTCAGAATGATGGAAAATTTGCTGAGGATTGCATACCAGATGGAATATTTCCAATTGGAGATGATGTTTTTGTTTTCGCAAGCACCTATTATGATTACGCATCAGTACACATAAGACGTTTCTAGAAGTATGGAAAAACCTACTATCCAACTTCTGAGGGAATAACATTAGCCCCTTGGTGGATCGAATATATCATGGGTGAAAAGAAAGTGCCGGAATCACTGGAAAAATTACCAAGTGGACTTTTCCCACCTGAACGACACATTCAAATATCAAGTGAGAACTTCGCTGATTTTACTTTTAGGCGTATTAAATACGGTCCGGATAAAGAGTCCACTTTTAAAGAAACCATCATATCCCATGAACAGTGGGCTGAAATGATTAAAAACTGTGGTGCTGTTGGAAATACTGTTATAGATAATATGTTTCAGTGCACAGACTTTTTAACTGCATATAAAACTTTCTGGGACGGTCCTACAGAAAAGGCTTTCCTCTTTGGGCGTTAGTCTGGGTCAACAATATTTGACTCAAATTTTGAACAAATCTATTTGTAGCCTCCTGAATGAAAGAGGACTGAAACAACCTCAGACGCTTACTGAGGAGTAATGGGGAAATCGAGTGAAAACACTTAATTCACATGTTTTTTCACTTGAAGCTGATGAAATAGCTGAATGTTTTTATAATAATCTTTTTGAAAATGAACACTTTTTGTTGCTGAAACCTGTAAACTATGTAACTGAAGAATTTTTTGAAAATCTTCTCTTAGATATTATTTTAAGTGAAGTAAGAGACATGTTATGCCCACCTAATTGCTTTGAATACTATGAGGATTATGATTAAAAGATATTATGTAAATATTTTATAAGTTTCACGCATGATTTTGTTTGATAAATTTTGTTTTTATAAATATGATTAAAATGTTTTTATATGTTTGAATTAATTTTATTTATATTGTTTTGTTAGTTTAATTTATGTTGAAATAGTTTCATTTTAAGAATAAATATGAGCATATTTAAAAAAAACAATTATATCCACGTATGTTTAAGCATAAGTGATATTTTAAATATATTTTATACAAAATTAAGAAAAAAACTGAAAACTTATGTTCATGTTTTTAAACACAAACCCTTTGCCTATCCCAAAGAGTAAAAATTGTGTAACTGTTAATTATAATAGTCATTCAATTAAGTTCTTTGAACAGTAAAAATGCATCGAGATTTTGCTGCATTTTAAGAAAATCCTGAAATTCCAAGTAGCTTCGGGTGTGTGGAAGTATTACATCGCTCTTTAAAAGGGAAATATAGTAAAAAAGATCTAAAACAATGGTTATCACAGAAAGATTCTTACACTCTTCATAAACCTGTTCAACATAAATTTAAGTGGAATCAAGTATTTGTAAGTGATATTAATCGTCAGTTTCAAGCAGATTCAGTCGACATACAATCTTTATCAGAATTTAATAAAGGTTTTAAGTATCCGTTAACTTGTATTGATATATTTTCAAATTTTGCGTGGACAATTCCTTTGAAAGATAAAACTGGAAAAAGTGTAGTCTGCTCTAGAAATTATATTTAAAGTAAGAAAGCCTAAAGAAACAGAAAGCAAACAGAATAAAATAATTCAGAATTTTTTGAAAAGCATGAATGTAAAATATTTTTCTATAAATAATGAAACTAAAGCTAGTGTAGGTGAAAGGTTTAATCGTACGTTAAAAACAAAAATGTGGAAATATTTCACTGAATTTAATACTAAAAATTACACCGATGTCATTGATAAATTAATACACTGCTATAATCACTCGTATCACCGTTTAATTAAAAGGGAACCTGCTTCTGTAAGTAAGCATAATAAGGAGCAAGTATTAAGTAATTTATATGGTGATCTGAAAAATGAGAAACCTAAGACACCTAGATTTAAAATTGGTGATGTTGAGCGCATCAATAAGCAAAACCTTCTCTTTGAAAAAGGATAAGAAAAAAACTGGAGCAGAGAACTTTTCACGGTTTATGAAATCTTGCAAAGAATTCCGATCGTATATAAATTAAAAATTTACAAGGTGAAGAGATTAAAGGTATTTTTTACGAAGCAGAATTACAAAAAGTAGTCGACTGGTTTTTATCCTGTAGAAAGCGTTATCAAACAAAGAAAACGACTTGGAATCACTGAATACTTTGTTAAATTTTTAGGCTATCCTGAAAAGTTTAATGATTGTGTGACTGATATTCAAAAAGTATAAATAGTTAAAAAACATTTTATTACCGACTCATTTTCAAAATGTTTTTCTACGTAACATTACCTTCTGATAGTTCTATGCATTTCTTTCCAGAAAACAAAATATCTCATTTCAAAACTCATTTACCCTTTCCTGTTCATTTAAATAGTGAATTGGAAGTGGGATTGTCTGAAATCATCTAGCCACATTCCTGGCTTAACGTAAATGAAACTAACAATTATTTTCGATACGAAGTTGGTGATGATAATATTGCTTCGACTGTTAAAAAAACTATTGATGTGGGTTATTATGAAACAATGTTTGATATTATTATATCAACTGTACAACTTGTTTTACCCAAAAATCCTAGTCGATTCACAGTAAATTACAATAAAGCTACGAAACGGGTAAAAATTAATGCAATTCAAGGTAGCAGTCTTCATTTAGAGAATTTAGGGGAGTGGTTAGGATTCAAACGCAATGCAGTCATAACGGGTACCATGGAAAGGAAATTTGTGTCTGATGCATGGTATAATTTTTCAGTTTTTTACATCTGAAATTACAAATTAGATCGGAATCCGATCTAATTTCACCACAAATTGTAGAAGATACACATGCTCCTTTATTATGAATCGTTTGAACTAAAGAACAAGATGGAGAAATGATCAATCAGTATTATGATAGACCTCTATATTTACCCTTAGTGAGACATTCATTTCAAACTATTCAAACTGAACTTAGACTCAATTCAGGCGATTTTGTCCCCTTTGAAAGTTGTAAGGTGATCATAGTGCTACATTTTCGCATGAGATAAATACTATAAATAGAACAACGCATTTCTTATACCTTCATTTGAAGATAAAAGCACAAAGATGAGCGTACCATACTTTTGCTGTACTAAAAAATTTGAAGACCATTATACAGGTCAGATCGGCTCGGGTCTGGCTCATTACCAAGGCATTAGTTTTCAAAAAGGTTATGGAATCGCAGGAATATTTCGCCGATTGCTTAGAGCAGCTTTACCTTTTTTTTGTAAAAGGAGGTAAAACTATTGGAAAAGAAATATTAATAACAGGGTTGATTCTGATCAGTGTTGATTCTGATGTTTTGTCAGGAGAAAATTTTAAAGAAGCCGTAAAAACAAGAAGCAAAGAAAGTGGAAATAATCTAGCTCGGAAAGCTATCGATAAAGTTCAATCTATGGAAGGGAAAGAACAATGTAAAAGAAGGCGTTAGAAACAGAAGATATTCATTTCATCCAAAGCCCGTAAAGTGAGCGGACGTGATATTTTCGATTCGTAAATTGGCATTTCTTTTTAAAGATTCTCTCGAAAGTGTAAAATCTGAATTGGAATTTTTCAACTTACCAGGAACTCAAACAGTTATTCTAGATGGACAATGGATACAATTTTACCCTCTTTCTAACGTTTTCGATAACGCATCCATAGAGTTTCTCATTTCTGGAAGTGCAGAAGATTACATAGATCTCTGTCAAACACAACTATATGTAAAAGCAAAAATGGTAAAAGTGGACAATAAGCCTATTACTAAAGATGATGCTATAGGACCTGTGAATTTATATTTCTACATTCTTTATTTTCTCAAGTAGATGTGTCCTTAAATAATCGCGTGGTTTCCAATTCCAGTAATACATACCCCTATCGATCTTATATTGAAACTCTCTTAAACAATGGATCTGACAACAAAATTTCTCAATTAACGGGTGAACTATTTTACAAAGATTCTGATGATGGCCTCAAGAAAAGAACTGAATTTTTTAAAGAAAGTGCTACTGTAGACAGCATACATTCAGATTTATTTCATCAAGATCGTATTTTACTCAATTTCGGGGATTTGAAAATAAAATTAATACGAAGCAAGCCCGAATTTTGTTTGCAAGGATCTGAAGAATTTAAAGTTGTTTTGGATTATGTTCTTTATTCATACGAAAAGTTCATGTGCATCCTGGAGTTATTCTTGGTCATGCTAATGCACTGGAGAAAACAAGCGCAAAATATTCTATTAACCGAGTCCTGTGCAAAGTGTATTCGATTCCTACGGGAAGCATGTCTTTTATTCAAGATAGCATATTTTCAGGCCAAATGCCGAAAAAAGTTTTTGTACGATGTGTAGATAATGAAGCTTTTCACGGAGCATTTTCAAAATCTCCTTATGAGTTTAAGCAATTTAATTTAAATTTTATTGGAGTGTATGTGGACGGATAACCAGTACCTCACAATCCATTGGAACTCCATTTTTCTAAATATCAATACATCCGTGCCTATCAAACTCTATTTGTTGCTACAAATCGAATGGGTCAAGACAGAGGAATATTTATTTCCAGAAAAGAGTATAAAGACTCAAATACTTTAATTGGATTTAACCTCTCGCCAGATTTATGTACTTCAGGAGAACATTTAAATCTCATAAAGCATAGCAATTTACGATAAGAACTAAAATTCAGCGAATCTTTAGAGCAAACCGAGTGTGTCATTGTTTACGCCAAGTTTGAAAATTTAATTGAAATAAACAAATCGAGAAATATTTTGTATGATTTCGGAAATTGAAGAATAGATGGAATGCAGTTGTTCCGAGTCTTATCTCAAGAGAGGATTACGTCCCCCTATTTCCAAGGAGTTTATTCTAGAGATACGCTTCCTCTTCTGCAAAAAAACATGTGTGCTATTTTAAATTCTGATGACTCACCTCAACCTGGAACACACTGGTTAGCCTTATTTGTGAGTGATAAAAGAGAATTAGAATTTTATGACTCGTATGGAAAACTTCCTGTGTGTGTGTATTCTATAATATTAATACAACTACCTATTCAGATGTACTGTGGAATTCCAAAGTGTATCACCGACATCGAATGTTTGTGACAATACTGTATTTACTTCTTACTCAAGCACAGTCAAGGCTATTCTATGTATTATATTTTAAATCAATTATACATAAATGATTTTCAAATGTATCAATTTGTAAAGAAGCGATATGGAGTAAGATTTGTGTTTAGAAAATAAAAATAAAATGAAACCAAATATTTTTTTTCTATAATCAACATATTTTTTTTTTTTTACATGGAAAAAATCTTTTTCCTAAGAAAAAAATTAATATAAAATTTTATTTATTTACTACTATCTATTTGAAACTTTAAAATTTTATCAATTTTTTTTTTATTTTCACCTGAAAAAAAAAGGATGGGGGGGGGGGGAAATTATAAAGAGACAATTGAGACAAAAAATTTTTTATCAAAAGAGTAACATTTGTTTCAACCATGCATTTCTGCTTGCATACATTATTGGCTTTTTGATAATTCTGTTATTTTGATACAATTTTTTATTTACCTCTAGATATTTCGGTAAACTTACATCAATCAAAGCTCGTAAAAATACATATATTCCTTCAGGTACCTGTTTTCGTTTCCGTAGAAAGTCATTCACGAGTGATGCAATTTTACTTCCTGGAATAACAGTGTTTTTGTAAATAATTTCACCGTCAGAATTCCAATTGAAAGAATCTTGAGGCTTCAAAAATTGGAAAATATTTTTTGCTTTTTCTTTACATCAAGTTGGAACAATTCTCAGAATTTCTTCTTCAAACGCTTCTTTTTCCGTCTTCACTACCGACTCTTTTAAATTTTCTTCTAATGACTCCATTTCTTGATTTTCTGATTCTGATGTTTCAGTTAGAATTTATTTGCACTCTTTTAGATTTTCATTAGAAAAATGTGTATATTTTTGTAAGACTTGTAAACAGAATATTGCTTTATCTTCTTCCGTTAAATCTTTGCTGTGGAGAATATTTTTCATACATGGATCAAGTTCAGATAAGTGTTCTGCTACTTGAACTCTTCCTTCAGGTACTAGTATAAATTTTTTGCTAAATTCCATTTTCAATTAAAGAACTGATGACGGAAATAGCTGCAGGTAATAAAGTAGATAGAAACCCTTCCCCTTTTTGAATTAAAATTTTATTTTTCTTGTAAAGAGGTGTTTTTTTGTTTGAAAGTTTTCTTAAGCTTTCTTTATAGGGAAAATGAGCGATTTTTTTTTAATTTTCGTCATTGATATGTTACCACATAAAACATTCAGCACACACTCGCACAAAGCTTTTATATTTTTCTTTGAACACTTTTTCAAAATAGATTTTGAGTTTTTTCTTTTAGAAATTAATTTTAAGTGCTCTAAAGTTTGTTCCGAACACACTGATATCTTATAAACTAATAAATATTCAATGAACAATTCGAACCTAATTATTTGTTTCAAAATAATGGGTTATCGAGGTTGATATACATAAAAAACCTCTTCAGGAAACATACCTGTGCGCACGCGCAATGATTCGTCAGTTTCAGGCTTTAAATCAATAAGTAAATAACCATATGGTTTTTAATGTGGCATCTGCGTAACATTCTTAAAAAAAATTCCCTTTTCGAGGATATAATTGGCGACCTAAATGTATAATTTGGGATTGATCTCTTCGATTCTTAAATAATACAAGATAATGAAATTTCTCTGATTTCTTTCCCTGTATGAAAAATGTTCTGTACCACAAAGATTATGCTTAAATTTCTGTGATGGGAAAATTTTACAAATAATTTAGTTAATTGGGGGTTATTTCCTAACTCGCCCATGAGATCGTTTATAACAATTAACGTATCCGAATACTGATGCAAATTAGATGGCATACCTTCACGAAAGGAAACATTTGGCATTTCTTCATATAACTTTTGGTAAACACCATAACACCAAACTATTTTTTATGAAAATTTTTTATCATTTTATTTTCGATTAATTTCTTAACTAACTGACTTTTACCACTACCAGTTGGCCCAGCCAAGATTAAAGTAAATGATAATATATATATAGTAAATGATATATATATATATATATATATAAACCAGAAAAAATCCTTTAAAAAGGCAAAAATCCAGAAAGAACTGTAAAAATGAAAGAATAAAAAATAAATGAAAATATGGAACCAAGCAAGTCAAAAAGCAATTTCGGGCTGAGGACCGAATAAACGGGGTTAAACTAGTTTAATGGTATCAACCTTCCCCCTTTGCTAATAGGTAGGCTGAATTGGGAAATCCAAATTACAAAAGAGTTCAATGATTAAAAGATGCAAAAATGTTCAGCGATAAAATCTACAAAAATAAAATCTATAATTCTAAAAATTATCTACAAATCAAAATATAAAAATTACTTGCAAAAATTCAAAGAAATGAAGATTCAAATATGTGAGTCGTAAGACGGAATATTCTTTAAGCTTCAAGATGGATATCAGATACTCAAAATGGAAAAAATATAACACGTCATCACCATATAAATTGAAAAAAGATTTAAATCATTGTTTGATTGGTAATAAAGTGTAAAAGGATACAAATTATTGGTTGGTAATAAGTTGTATGGTAAAGGAGTATAATGGTCCAGACAATGAGTAAAAATGTAAGCTGTGTAAAAGTAAATAAATAAATAAATTCTTCATGGCTAAAACACATAGATTACAGTACTAAATTAAGAACTGAAGCTGTAAATGACTTTCAAACGGATTATTATAAACTAATGAATAATTGCCTTTTCGGGAAAACGAGGGAAAATGTAAGAAGGAGAGTCGATATACGTTTATGCTCAACAGAAGAGCAAGTTCGAAAACTAATAGCGAAATCAAACTTTGATCGCGCACAATATTTTCTAACGACTTAATGGCCATTCATTTAAAAAAAAAACAAAAATAGAATTTTTGAAACCGATACAAGTAGCAATGGCAATTTCAGACATCTCAAAAGTTCTTATGTATTCTTTTCACTATATGTACATGAAGCATCGTTACGACTCAAAAGTGCGGCTCATGAATACTGACACCGATTCTTTTATATACGAAATAAGGGCTGATGATTTTTATAACGACATGAAAGATTATTTTAATTTATATGATGCTTTAGACTATGATAAAAATGACATTTATAGTTTACCTCTGGTTAACAAAAAAGTAATCGGAAAAATGAAAGATAAAAACAAGGGAAACATTATGACAGAATATGTAGGATTAAAATCGAAAATAAGTGCCTACAAGACAAAGGGTAAGAATGAAAAGAGGCTTAAATGGATTAAAAAACAAACTTTGAAGAACAAAATAACATTTGAGGACTACAGAGCATGTCTTTTGAATCAAAAATTGAAATATGCTGATATGAACTTAATTAAGTCCAAATTTCACTCAATATATTAAATAAAGCAAAACAAACTTGCTTTGTCATATAAAGATTTATTAACGGTGACAGGATTAATACTCTTGCCCATGGACATTGGTCGTTGATGAATTTAGACCTATTCAAAGAACAGCAAGACATACAATCCAATGATATGATAAACATGCAATAATGTGATTTTTTGTAATGTAAATAAATGATTGTAATGTAAAAAGTAATGCAAAATGCAGTTTTCCTGAATAAACAATTTACTTTGTATCTTTACTGTGTATGTGTAATCATTATACTGAAATCAAATTTACATTAATAAATTAAAATAATATTAAATACACAATACTATTAAAATAATTTTTAATTCATAATAATAAGTATATTTAATACTTAAGTCATAGCCACCTGCTCCTCCTACAAAGTTAAATTCATAACATTAAACAATTGAGTTTTCCTCAGGTCTGTATGTCTCTATAGGACAATGGGTGGCGTAACGAAAAAGCCAATGTCCTATGAAGACATTTTGTCCGGAGGTTAAGAGTTTGAATCCTGATTTAATTTTTTAGCATTGTTTACTTCTCTCATTTTCAAATCTAATAATTAGTGTATATTTTAATCAATAGGTGATGCTCTGAAAACTTTTAACATTCCTATACTTAAGATTATTATTTTAGTAACTATTTCAATCATCCGATGGCGCGCAGAATTCACTCGCCATCTTGTAGAATCAAGATGAGACAAGCTGAAACAAGATAAAACCGAACCTATTCACATTGATTACGAATATACTACGTCACACAGTTTTTTAAAAAAAACAACTCAACTCAGCAGTAGGAGGGGGAGGAATTCAACTTAGAAACGCGAGAAAAAAATTAACAAAGAGGAACAACTCAATTCATCAGAAGGAGGGAAACAACTCATCTTAACTCGACCTCCTCATGTGCATTGAAAACTGAAACCAAAACTGCAGCAGGAGAAAAACAACTCAACTTAACAGCATGATGGGAACAACTGAACTCGTCCTCCACCTGTGCAGCAGTAGGAGGAAGACAACTCGACTCGACCACCGTGTGCAGCCTTTTATTGCAGAATCGGCATTTTCTATCTACTCTCGTCAAACTACGATCCTCGTCAAGATTGCCGATCATTTTACCACGTGTAAAGGCATCCTGATGGCTTCTTATAGCCAATATGAATCGTACGATTTCCCTTTCACTAGCAGGGAATGTCTGGAAGTGCGTTCTTTTTAAGGGGCCTTCGCACTGAGCGCGCATTCCACGCATTTGCGTGCCATAATGTTTATATTTTCATTTGCGTCACCTTTCTACCCATCTGCCTTTTCATTGAGTAGAGAAGTGATGTATAAGTCCTTTTGGCTAGCAAAGAGTCCTTTTTAACAACTTCAGGATTGTGTGTTTAATGATGTATTTGTTGCTTAAGTTTTGCTCGCTAGTGCATAATGACAAAATCTAGCTATTATATTCCTTTGAAATAAGGACTTCTTCCGAGAGTTGTGCTTGCCATTGAAAACTTTCTAATGTTTTATCGAGATAAATGTGAATTTATGAGGGATTCATTAAATCTATTTTTCATTTAGTGCCTGGAATCAGCTACAGAATGAAAATACAAATAATCTAAAATGATGGTTATTAGAATATTTCGAGAGAGAGAGTTTAAAAAAATTAGTTCAATAATATGGACTTGTCATGATATCAATTAGACCTTGTTACGTGCTTAATATTATTTTATTTGAAAAATTATTTTTATAATTATAATAAATTAATACACGCTTTGATTTAAAACTTTATTGAAAGTCACTATTTTATGCACGCACTCATCTCTATATATGTTTAATAATGTAATCTATTAATAACTAGTAACATAAATTCTATCGATTTACATTCTGAGAAAAACAAGTATATGACTGTATTCTCACTTTTGAATTTGAATTCAAATTTAATAAAGTAATGATATTTGTAGACTCTCTCATAGAAAATCTACATGATTTGTTATAAAAATAAAAATAAGTCGCTTTTGTACTAAAGAAATAATATTATAACTGCCATAAATTTTAATTAAAATATGAAAGAGGGTGCACAGTCAAATATTTCCCCCCAAGAATATATTTAGATAGACTTCGTGTTCACTAGATATCAGTAGATTAGATTATTGCTCGCGCGCGCGTATTATCTTATAAAATTTTTATTCCTTTACAGTAAGAATAAGTGGATCTTAAATATTTTTATGTTGATCTTGAGATGAAAGCAGAGTAAAAGGATTAGAGGCGCCACTGTAGTATTTTTGAGAGAAAGAATTATCTGATGTCTTTGATTCACATTGTGTGATATCCATTATTATCATCTACTAATGCAACTCTCAAGTATTTCTAAACGCCATGTTCGCCATACGAGGAAAACATTATTCAAAGGGCAGCGAAAGATAGCTTACTTTTTCACGTCCCTCCAAATCTTTTTCCAGGAAACACTAATAAAAAATCATAACAACTGATAAATTAATTTAATAATATTTGTTTTGTTATCAAAAAATGTGGAATTAATGGCTTTAACAAAATAAAAAGAAGACTTCATGACTAATAAAATAAAAAAGATTGTATTCATTTAAATGAAATGTAAACTATTTCTTGTTGGTACCACTTGAAATATTTCTTGATATTTTGATGCGATAACGTGTATACTATCTATCATATATGCTTTCAGTTTTTCAAATAGATGTGTCAATTTTCAATGCATTCGAAACTTGCAAGAAAACTAAGATGGACGCTAAAGCATGCGTTCACTATTGTAACCTTTCCAAAAGTGTATACTGAAGACTGTGTAGTTTTTTATATACAATGTACCAAAAAATGACACCGAAGAACTCTCTTAAATATATATATGTATATGTATATATATATATATATATTTTTTTTTTTTTTTTTTTTTTTTTTTTTTTTTTTTTATATATATATGTGTGTGTGTGTGTGTGTATGTGTGTGTGTGTGTAACGAGTTATTAAATGAGGAAGATTATCAAATACTTCTGAAAAAATATTTTTCAAACGCTTGAATACCAAAAACAAAGTTGCTGTTCGTTGTAAAAAGTTTATGTGGATAAAATGCGGAATTAAAGTTTCAAAATATACGTGGTGTTTCAAAACTCATGAGCAAATATTTGAGGGGTGATAGAAAAATCTAAGCAATCACTTTTCACCATGCAATGCATAGGCGGGAGACCAAGCGGTTAACCGTTAGACGGCTCAGTAATAGAAAGCATAAAGAGCGAGTTTTCTTACACATCGTCATTTTATAGTACATTTCAAGAGACATAGTCTTTTCCTGATTACTGTACTCCGCCATACAGAACACAGGGCGGAATGCAAGGATTTCGTATTTTACCATGCGTCATTTATACATTAGGATATTATGCACATTAGACTTGAATACACATATCTGATGAGATGAACAAAGTTTCGAATGTCTCCTAAATTGTTTTTTCTTTAATCGTTCTCTGATTACACTAAATTAATTGATAGGATATTTTTCATTAGATGATAAGATTCATTTGCTTTTACTGTGTTTCATCATAATTGTTTTGAGCACTATGTCTGAAATAATCGAAGCAATGGGAAAGTTACAATGACAGTGGGAAGGGAATTTGAAAATAATAAGATCATGATAGCAGTTTGAGAGCCCCTTCTCTTGATGATATCAGAGCTTATTTATACAAAGAGCGAATGTTTAGTACTTATAACGTTGCTTTTCGTTTCGTAATACATCAACTCAGTATTCACTTATATGGAACATAATTAGCGTATCAGTTCAAAGCACATTTGTACGCTTTGTCGTATAATCGGTGTCTTTACATCAAGAAACCTTTTGGATGACCATAGCCAAAGACTCGCTGGGCTTGAATTTGACTTGAATTTGTCACTACGCCATGTCCTCAGATTAGGATGGTGTGGAAGTTTGGAGAGTTAAGATGTCGCCACAAGACCGGGATTACAAGATCTGAGTGTGGTTTTTAAGTCCGACGTTGTTCAATTAATCAATCAATTTTATCTTAGAACCCTAATTTAATCTATTTTATTTTAATTAATTTATTTGTATTTCGTGTTAATATCATAACTTTCTTTTAAATCTTACGAGAGTATTTGATATTGATAGTATAAGAGGATTAAACCCTCTCTAATTTATCTTGGTATTTACAATTTCTTTCTTCTTTGATATTTTACGCAAAAATACTTCTTAAAACTTGGTAGAGTTTCAATCTTCTTGTTTTCGGACTTTGTTCACAGTTTGAGAGATTCTTTTATAATATTTTACTTTTTTATATTTTGTATTTGGTTTGATTTATGAACAGAAATAAATTCTCATTTTATTTTGGAATTCAAAATTACATTTTTCGTTTCCAATATTTTTACGATAAAAGTATCTCTAAATATTCTGAATATAGCAAACATGCTTGACAAAGGTACTTTTGTAGAACCAAAAAAAAAAAAAAAAAACGAACAAAAATTTATGCCTAAATTTTTTTAAATACCTGTTTCTTTACACTATTTTAAGACCTATTAAATTACAAATAAATGACTCTGAAGAACTTTTCATTCCTGAGACTAATAGGTAACTAACGAATACTTTTATAAAATATTGAAGCGACACTCGTTTTCCAGCAATGGTTTAAAAGTAGAATCGAGCGCCATAAATCTGTTTTCATTCACTCGAAGCATCTTATTAAATCCGTAGGTTGCATTCAACCATGGTCGACAGAAAAAGTCCATCTGCTAGTCCTATATATTCTCGATAACTTATGCAGAAAAGCATGAACTGAAGTACCTCCTCTTTATTGTATATACTTCTCGCTAAGCTGTAAAAAGGAGATAAAAGTTTTGAATTACTCCTGTTACTCTGTCTTACATATTACTATTCCGATTTATAATTGTTTAAATTAATTGAAAGTAAAATTTTATTGTTTTAGAATTAATTTACAGAATAAAATCTCGAGCTGAGATTATTCCTGGCTCTTTATTTCTTTTTCCTGTATTTTCTACGCAAATTTCCTGTATTTCTGCACGTCAAATTTTTTTTTTTTTTATTATTATTTTCACATGTTCTTCATTTGAACATAATAAAATTTTGTTTACCCTTTTGTCATCAGTAATTGACTTATTATTTATTAGCACCGAATGAGAAGCAACACAAGGGCTATTGGTGACGGAATTTCGAACCCCAGTCAAGTAACGACACCTGAGCTATCTTCTCCCCCTCCAAACTTTCACACTGCGCCATTAGGAGGGACCTCAATTAGGTGAAATGGGCATCACCCACACCATATGGTGGGTCATCAAGGCTCTAACCCACAAATCGATGCAACGCCGGTCGCGATCATGACTACAAGGCTACCACGGCTACTTGTCATTAGTAATTGACAAAACTTTTGAGTTTTCTACCGATTTTGTAATTTGAAAGTGTCGTTTCTAAAAATGCATTTCATTCCGTTTCTAAATTAATCGAAGAAAATGTAACAATATTTAGTTGCTGGTTAATATAGTTATTTATACGGCCAAATGATTAAAATTTTTAGAGAAAATCCGTTACTAATTGTCATGGCACCCGCCCTCCAAACTGTGGCACCTCAGTGATGAGTGTAGTTCATAAGTGAAAGGAGAGGGATAAAAAAAGAGGAGGGAATCGCGGCATTTTATAATTATAAATTATCTATAAATAAATTAGGGATTGATGTTTTATTCACGTCACACAAGCAACGAAAGGGCTCTAGAAGACGTCATTTTGAGCCTCGGTCAAGTGACGACACCTGAGCTGGCCTCTCTCTCTCCAAACTTCCACATCATGCTAACGAGAGGAATCCAGACAGATTTAACGTGCCTCGATATACGGCGAGATTGCAGTGGCGTCAGTACATGACAGAAAAAACGCTGAGGTCGCAGCCCTGATCACTTGGCCAACTCCACCACAATAAATTAGAAGTACAAAAATGTATTGAAGATAGTAAAATTTACAAGATTCTTTAATCCCAAATGTGCGTCGGAATGATGCAGAATTGAAAACTATGAAAGGAATATTTTATTGCTCTCAGTGTGGAATAAAATTTCCTTTCTATTGTGGATCCGAAACAAAAAAAAATGTCCACCTACTTAAGATGACTCGAAATTTATAAATTGTCAATCTAAAAATAGATCTATTTCTGACGGAGCAATGTTCTTCGATTATACGAGGAGTAAGAGTACGGACAAATGTATTAGCAAACCAGAAAGGAAATTTTTAATAGTGTTAATGTAGTGATGCGTCTGGAAAAACTACACGACCTCTCTCTATCCAAACCGTTACTGAATCTCCTACTTGATTATCAGAGCTTTAAAAAACTCACTTTCGAAACTCCTTTTCATCTCAACAACGTGATTGGCTTATGGAACTACTTTCTGAAAGTTTCCATAGAAATGAATCCCAAAATACTTAGTGTTAGAAATACACTCTATCACTGGATTTCAGATAAATATTATTTGTTTTTGAAACAATGAGGGGGAAATGGGATAAGCCATTGGATTAAGAATTTAAATTTTCGAATGTAATGTCATAAGCAAATATTGGATTCTTTACTAACTACTCATGCCTATATCAGGATAGGATTTTAAAAAAATCGTACTCACCTTTTTATTCATTGAGTTATTTATATGTATGGCAAAGTGTTGTCCCATAAACTAAGGCAGATTTTATGGACTGTGATATCACGATGACAATTTATATTAAAACCAAATTATTCCTAAAACTTTTATAATTCAGAATTTTAATAGAATCAATTGGATTTTTCATGCTATTTTAAATATGGTTTACTTTCCTATTGATTTTTCACCTATTTTCTCTTTTAAAGATAAAAGTACGATATTTTATTCTGAAATTCGTCTGATTTGTGGATCTCTTTGTTCACCATATTATTTAGAAACAGGTATAATAACGAGTATTTTTTCAGATACTTATTATTTTACAGGTTATTTTATATTTTCTTTTTTCAATATTTAATATGCTAAGTTTTCTTCTTAAATTTGAATCTGATGAAGTGTTACTTTAAAATGCAGATCAGTATTAGTATAGTAAGAAATCAGGAGACAACAGTTAGGACTTGTTGGGTCAGCAAAATTAGATACTTCAGCTTTGTAGTGAATCAGTGAATCAAAGTTTTGACAAAATTTGATTCACTGATTATGACAACTTTTGTCTCTTAGAGTATTTTCTTTTATTCACAGAACTCTAAATTGCCTTATAAAAATTTAGCAACTAGAAATAAGAAGATATATTCGAAATAGAACCAAAAGGAAATAAGAATTACTAAGAGTCTTGTAGTATTTTAGTCACTGCGCAATTATGTTCCAATCAATTTTACGTTCATATTTTTCATTTTCTTCCAATAGGGATTTTTTTTCTGAGCCTCTTCCGGGCTTCAAAATTGAAAAGTTTTGCAACTGTAGGCTGCGCTACTTGTAAAAGTTTCAAAGCCTGCTTATTTTCAAAGCCAAGGGAGGGAAAGAAATAAAAGGCGGTCTAAACACTCCGGGGGTTGTCAATGAAAGATGCGCCAGGTCCGACTCTCTGGCGTCGGACTCCTTCGCGTTCGGTAGAGAGGCGCAAACCTCTCTTGGTGGTCACAAGTAAAGTAGGGGGAAGGGGAGCTTTTGTCTGCCGGCTACTTCAAAAAGACGTTTGGTGTTGGTCGAGTTTGCTCTTGGGAGGTGGTTCCCCTTTGTTTCCAATGTCATTTACCACAGTCGCTTTCCTTTAGAGCGAGGGAGCCACCGACCGAAATGCAGTTCTTTGTATTTGGATCTAGAGAGTCAGTTAACTCACCGCTCTTTGTCTACCACATTGAAAAAAAAAGGCGAAATAATCCCTTCTTAGGGAAATATTAAATTTCACAATAAGTATTTAAAAGAGGCAAAATGAAAAGGCCTTCAGAAAAAGAAGCTTGGTTCGGTGAGACAAGGATTGAGATTTCACTTATTTTGTCGTGACGAATAATAATTAGCACAACGAACTGAATATCGCCGATGAATAGATTCAAATGGACTGCTTAGACATTCGATCAAGTGGTGATTTTTCAAAAAATATTGATTTTAAGAGCTTTATCAAACTTTTGATATTTAGACAGTAAATAACTCAAGCCAAACATTTGTACTGGTATATGTTTCATACAATATTTTTCATTTCTTCCTTTTTTTTTTTTTAAAAAAAAAAAAGAATATTTAATTTTCAACACTTTATCAACAAATTCTATAGAGTTCTAATTTTAATTAAAATCAAGAATACTTTTTTTAAAATTCTTTGTGATCAAACAACATAGCTAGAATGAGCTTGAACAATTTGATTCAAAACCCGATTATAAATAACAAGAATCTTGTAATAACCTTCCTTAGTTAATTTTTATTTGGATATTAGACGGAATTTTTTCCTTATTTTTATCATCAGTTAGGGATCATTACAAGTTTATTTTACCTCATTGGGAAATATTTTTTTTACTTTTCTCACTTTATTTCTTATATTTACACCAGTGATGCTCAAGAGAATTTAAAATTTGAGAAGACAATGTTCAAGAGTAACGTTTTATTCTTTTGAAGCTTAAAAACAAATCAATTATGTGAAAATGAGAGGGAAGTGCATTTGATTAAAAGTACTAATTTTTTGACTGACTTTTTAGCTACTTTTGGCATGTTTGACATTTACATATGTGTATATATATATATATAGGAAGAAGTTGTTTTCGCTCCTTTTCAAGTTCGTTCACGTCTTATTTGATTGATTTTCTTCATTTATGGAATCTCCTTGTGTTTCGGAAAAATATCAATATTCTTGATGTATTCTTAGAGACTGACTTTAACCGAGATCAACTGATTGAATGACACTCGGTGAGCGAAGGTAATTTTGAGATTTTAATAAAGTAACTGCAGGAGTATTTCATTCAACAGGAAGACCTTTATTTAGTAAAGTTGTTGATTGCTTAAGTAAACATTTTATTTTACTCTGAACGTTACAATACGAATACACAACAAAAACAATTAAAAAAGTTCTGTTTTTTAAAAAACAAAAATTAGAAAATTACCCAGTCACAAACAATGTATAAATTGCGATTAATTGAAATAGTACTTTTGCTTAGCGACTGAAAATTAAATGTAACGTGTAAATAAAGTCAGCGAATATATAAATGAGGAAAATAAGTACAAACCATATTCAAAAAAGTAATTTTTTCTTGATATTCGACACTTTTTGAATAAATCTGAATAAGAAGAATTGAAACCTTTCGATTGCTCTTTATGTATGATTGAAACAAAAATACTAACAATAAAACTTGTCAAAATTGGAACACAGTTTTTGTGTGGTTTCATATGTCTTATTCTGTAATTTTAAAAGAAAGCCTAGATATGTAAATTAGCTTTTTCGATTTGTTTCTTAAGGAAATAAAATATTTTATGAAGGAAAAACTTGAAATAGCCGTTCATGTAACAATTGCAGCAACTGATATTAACTGACAGTTATTATTTAATGTGACTTATTACGTTTATTTTATGAAAATTAAATCACTATACGAGTTTGAATTATAAAAAAAATTATTAATGTTATGCGTGTAATTTAAAAGTGATTCGTCAAGTCACAATAAAATGCAAATTGTATATAAAAAATTTCAATTCCTTACCATGGGATGAAATAAATGTTCTCCAAAATCAAGGAGGTTGCCGTAATTTAGAACCCTAAACATCAGCAATTTACAGTAGTTTCTATTGCTGACGTCGCTTTAGAAAGACACATAGTACTAATGGCAGAATTGGAGTAAATCTGAACTGTTCTCATGTTCGCCGCAAATGATTTTTTCTCAAGAGAACAATTCCATTAAAAAACACTTTTATTTGATTTTTATGATATTTATAGAAAAAAAAAGAAATTATACACGAGTATTGCTTCATAATAAAACTTTCAGTTCTTCATAATTTCTTCATATTAAAGATATACCACAAGTTGAGCCTACAAGTAGTAGTTGTTTACCAATATTTACTTACATTCTTATGAAGATAATTATTTAAGTTATAACATTTTTAAGATGTTTAAATACATTGATGACATTATTATCATTCAAATTAATAATGATAAAGGAGTTAAATTTTACTTATTATTTTATCAAGAGTATTTAAATTTATTGCAAGTATTATATGTCGTAAAATTTATCTATTTTCCTTTGAAATGCATAAAGTACCCTTATAAGGGAGTTTATTATGCCTGAATATTTTTAGGAACTTAATTTATAATCATAATTTACGTAATATTAGAATTGTGAGGAAAATACAGGACATTAACTTGGAGAAGCTTTAAACTAATTGAATGCAAGCAGAATTTCCTTTGAATTTTATTAAGAGTAATTTTAAACAATAACTTTAAATTTCATTTTTCCGATGTTTTTAAATTTCATTTTTTTCTCTTCCCCCCCCCCAATTTAGCTTTAACTTTTTCTTTTTAAAGTTTTTACAGTTTTCTCGAATTAGTACTCTTTCTCTTTTATATATATATATATATATATATATATATATATTAATTTTGCATTTTTTGGCACCTATAAAATATTATTTAACGAGTAAATCTATCAAAAGCGAGATTCAGGGCTTAAAAAATGTTATATTTCATTTTCTTTATAGCTTTTCTTTTCCTTGTTTTTAATGAAGTGATTTGTACTTTTTCATGTGTTGAACCTTATATTCTTGCCATTATTTATTGATTCAGTATTCTTTCAGGTATATTGATCTCTTTCTTAAATGTTTCGGTGTAATTTTTTTAAAAATTTATATGCGTATATATGTGTGTGTTTCTCTTACAAATTTTAGTAGGCTTATTTATTTACTTAAAAAATATTAAACTTCAAATGATTATTTGGTATAGGTTTTTAAATAACTTAAATTTATTTGGATAAATATTTTTTAGTAAATATCTTTAATGATGTACAATTAATCAATAGTTTTTGAATTCTTATAAACATTGTAATATTGTGCAATATTTGGAATGAGATGGGCACAACGAAAATTCATTTATATGGTATACGATATTTGTTTAAAAAAAGTATTTTTAAGAATAAATTGTTGGATTAGATTATTTTTAATTTTTTTTATTTGTTATGGTTTAACTGCGTATTATTGTTTCCCTGTTTCATTTTTCCAATTTGAATATCTGTTCGTTTATGTAATTTTGTTTTTGTTTGGTCTATAATTACTGAAGTTGAGATGGCTGGATTTGAGAAACTTGTCCCATTCCGGTGTACGGGACTGTATTTAAATTACACTATTTTCATTTTCCTTCATTCTCTTCTCTTGAGACTGCTATGTTTTTTTGAGTAGCTTTGTATTTAAATTGGTTGTAAAATTCAATTATTATTTTGAATTAAAATTATTGTGCGTGACTTGTATTTCTCTCAATAAATTTATAAATTTTTATTCTTCATAATATCTTGTTTGTTTTCAATTTAGAATAGTATTCTTAACACATGACTGTTTTAGTATTTTGATATTTGTATTTAATTCTGTAATAATTGTTGCTTCTTAGTTTTGACCATTTTTAAAATTTAATTTTAGTGGTTATATAATTAATAATTTAGTTTGATTTTGTATAATGAAAATAATTATATATATATATATATATATATATATATATATATATATAATCATTTCCGAGACTAACCCAGAGATGGCGCTCGTAGTAAACCAGTAACCAGGTCTTTCTAGAGTACTAACCTTTGCTTGAAACGTGTCAAAATTTTAAGTCGATCGGACCAAAAACAGCTGAGTTATCGAGGTTGGAGTAAAGTCGTTTTGTAGTTTGTTTAAAAAATGGAAAAAACCGAGTTTCTCGTGTTCTGATAAAACATTGTTTTTTAATGGGTAAAAACACCGTGCAAGCGAAACAATGGATTGAAAAATGTTACCCGGACTCTTGTCCATCAAAAGCAACGATTTGTCGGTGGTTTGCCGAGTTTAAACGTGGTCGTACCGACACAAATGACGCGGAACGCTCGGGTAGACCTGTGGAAGCCGTTACACCGGAAAATGTGAGTGAAGTGACAAAAATTATAATGAAAGATCGTAAAGTGAAGCTCCGTGAGATTACTGAGATGACACAGATATCATATGGAAGTGTATTTACTGAAAAAGGTTTTTTGAAGTAAAGTGAAAAAGGTTTTTTCCAAGTGGGTGCCGCGATTGCTTTCGATGGAACAAAAACAGCAACGAGTCGATGATTCAGAAAGCTGTTTATCGCTATTTACTCGCAACAAAAAAGATTTCTTGCGTCGTTACGTGACCATGGACGAAACATGGATACATCACTACACTCCAGAGTCGAAGCGGCAGTCATCTGAGTGGCGCACAGCTGGCGAAAGCCGTCCGAAAACGCAGCAGTCAGCTGGCAAAGTCATGGCGTCAGTTTTTTGGGATACGCATGGCGTGATTTTCATTGACTACCTCGAAAAAGGTAAATCGATCAACAGTGATTATTATATTGACTTGCTGGTGCGTTTGAAGGAGGAAATCGCAAAAAAACGACCGCACATGCAGAGAAAAAAAATCCTTTTTCACCAAGACAATGCACCCTGCCACAAGTCGATGAAAACAATGGCAAAATTGAACGAATTTAGCTTTGATCTGCTTCCCCACCCCCCATACTCGCCAGATTTAGCCCCCAGTGACTACTGGCTCTTTGCTGATCTTAAAAAAATGCTCCAGGGAAAAAGATTTGGCTCAAATTAGGAGGTCATCGCTGAAACTGAAGCTTATTTTGAAGCGAAAGATAATTTTTTTTATAAACATGGTATTGAAAAATTGGAAAAGCGTTGGAACGATTGTATCACCCTAAAAGGTGATTATGTTGATGAATAAAAAAAAATTTTGCAAAAAAAATGTTGCTTTCAGTGTTAGTCTCGGGACTTATTGATCCATGTGTTAGAGAGAGAGAGAGAGAGAGAGAAAGAGTGAATAAAAAGTGTTTGATGTCAATTCTGGAATTTTTCTGGCAATTTTTTTTTTTTTTTTTTGCATTTGTATGCGTTCATAATTAATATTTTTTACTATCTTTACATTAGTTTCTTAAGGTAAAGATCAAAAATGAAATTAGAAAGAGTTGCTTTCAGTGGTGGGGGACTAACAGGGAGTAATTTCTGATAATTTAGAGCCTGGAAGAAAATGGGATTGAAAGAAAAATAATAAAAGAAAAGACGCTATGGGTAAATTATAATTTGAGAATAAAACGGAGTATAAAATTGCTCATTTTCTACATTTTACAATATAACTTTTAGCTTTCGTAAATTTATAACATTTTTTTTTATTACTCACTGATCCATTGGATTTGTTAACTCTTGCCTCCTTTGATTTTCCTATTTGGGTCCAAACTGCATGTTGATGAAAGCAAATCTGCCTTTGTTATTTTCGAATCCATGTTCATTGTTGTCAACTGTAGACATCCATGAGTATACACATAATTTTCGAATTGACTGATCATATGGAACCTGAGACGTTTAAGGCATTTTTGCTAAAGAAAAACAGTGCTCACGTGTGTAACGTTTTGAGAGATTTTCAGTCGTACCTGACCGATTTCGGCTGCCATTGTTCCTTTTCTATTGTGTGGTGAACCAACTGCAGCAATATTGTTATTTATTTATTTCTGGAAATTCGAGATTAAGGTTAGTGCTCTATGTTTGACCATGAAAAAAAAAAAAAAAAAAAAAGAAAGAAACAAAAGAAAAGAAAATGCGTAGAAACACGCGGTGGTGTTTGTTTCGCTCAGAAATGGTACGACTTAACATATCATTTATAAATTACGATTATTTACGATTCGAATAATATAATTATCGCTTTTTTGTAGAGACACGAGTAAATCGACAAGTTAAGCTTTATAGCTTACAATATATATATATATATATATATATATATATATATATATATATATATATATATATTTACACTCACAAAATAATTATTAATACACTCTTCATTGTGTGATTATTCATGTATAAGAAAGCAGCATTTCCACTCATTTTCCATAGAAGAATTTATATTCCATTGAGATCTACCACTTTGAAAACTATTTTTACGTACAAATTTAAGCCAATATCCTAGTGTTAAGTTTTAAAGACAAATACTATTGTTTGACTGAATGACGGTTATTAACGGCGCACTGATTAGCAACACGAGGGTGCAGAGCAACGGATCTGGTATTTTTAACCTCTATCAAGTGATGAAGACGCCACATGAACTGGCACCTCTCTCTACAAACTTGCTTACCACGCCAATGGGAGGAATGTGTCCTCGATATATTTAATGTGCATCATCCCTGCTAAACAACAGGTCTTTAGTGGCATCAGGACCCAAACCAGCAACTAGACGGAAACAACGCCGGTCGCGAGTGTGCGACCATGACCACTAGGATACCGCGACCACAATACATGTCTCAATATCCTCAAGTTGGGATGGAGAGTAGAGCCCAAGCAATCTGTTAGAGGTTAAATATAGCACCCTTGTGTTGCTTCTAAGTTATACTGAAAGAGTTTTATAACCAGTCATGCAATTATGTGGGTTTGATGCAAACATTCAGATCATACGAATTGTGGGAATTGGAAAAGTCAACGCATCGTTATTGTAGTGATGCACACTATTGAGCTTATTCTTTTTGGATTCTACACGTGCTCTTTTTTCAACATATATAAGAAAAGGAAATAATTATTTCATCTAAAACACATTTCAAAACCATTTGTCCTTCTGAATAATTGAAATGGTCTTAGTCAAAATATTTCTAGTTTTATTACAAAAAAGTGCGTATGAGTTAATTTAATTATTATAAACTTCTATCTTCACAACTTAAATCATTTTTAAGGCTTTTGATTTCAAAGCAATTTAAAGTCAATTCATCTTAAATAATAAAAAAAAAAAGTAGAAACAACTAAATTGATTTACAAATTTGCTTATAAAATGGGCAACAATGTATTCACAATAAAAAAAATATTAAAAAGCTTTAATCTTTAAATATTTTTCTTCGGGAAAATTAATGTTTTTTTTCTTTTCTTTCTTTTTTTTTTTTTTTGAATTCACACCCATTTTAAAAATAAAATATGTTCCTCTAAGATCTGTGTAATTTAAGATTTGTATATTTAGGTAATACATTATTCATTCACATTGTGAAATAGATAAATGTGTTGAAATTAAATCAAATTTATATCTTAATTGTCATAAAAGAAAAGACACGAGGATGATTAATTGTTCAATTCAATTTTCTGACCGTGAGTCTATTTTATTAAACTAAAAATTAAGAAAATTTCAAATTAATTTTTAAAAAAATCCTAAATTAAAATATTATTTCAAATTATGAAACCCCGCCTCAAAGTATTTACGGGGTGTTTGAGTTAGGAGAGTGAGGTTCATTTAGACTGATCACAAAGAAATTGAGAGGTTCCAGAATACGAAGTCTGTGTTGCCAATTTTTCTCCAGCGAAACATTAATTTAAATTTGCTCAGCTATGAAATATAACTTCAAACTAGGTACTTCAAGTAAAGTTTTTTGCTCAAACAAATCATAAATTTAGAAACAACTGTGCAGTGAAATGTTATAAATTATAAGTTATAAATATTTATTTGATTTCTTTTCACGCAATCTATATTTCGGTGAATAAGAGAAGTAGCACCAAAAATGAAATTTCAACTTTCAACTGAGAAGTTTAACGAATTGATAAAAATATTTCTCTATTGAATTGATTATTGAAATGGTATAGAACATGTATTGAAATTTTTTAAGTAACTTTAGAAAAATATTTTCACTCGAATTACAAAATGTTCTAGATTTAGAAAAGAAAAGAGAGAAAAATAATTCCCCAGTCTAAGTTGGGGTGGGTGACATACATTTTTCCGCCACAGAAAATCCCTCTCAATTGCCTCTGGAATAGAAAGCTTCGTTCCAACTATCCTCTTAAGCCGTCCTGAGGGAAAGCTTGGTTGAACTTCAGCCCCAGTCTTCCACACGACAGTCTTTGAAATTTGAATTGTTTATAAACTGATCGTCCCCCCCCCCCCAAAAAAAAAGGACTTATTTCATTAAATGAAGCTTTTGTTTTAAATATCTACTCCAATACGGAAAACACTAATTTGTGCTATTATTCTGGTTGACTCCCACTACTTTGATTCTCTGGAGCTGTCGTTGAACCTTCCTTTCGTGCAAGTGAAAGATAAGTAATAATTTCGGTTTGTCAACCCCCTGGAGCATAAACCCTTCATACAAAACAAAATAAGGAATATTTCTAGCGATTTCATTGGTTGAATAGAAAGGTGGCACAACCCAAAAAGAAAAACAGAATCTTCAATAAGTGTACTCATTTAACAATGAACTTTCAAAAAATTAATGTTTCAATAATACCAACCAAGTCTATCACAAGATAACTAAGGATGAGAGAAAAAAAATTCAAAAACTATATCATTAAAATCAATTTAAAGATCAATTAATATGAATCAGGTTACGAGAAAAAAAAAAAAGATCGATTTCTGAAACAAAAAGAATAGCAATAGTATTTTTTCTATGAATGAAGAAATTGTTTCTTAACACAATGGATTGCTTTTAATGCCGCACTTAGAATCAACACGAGGGCAATTGACGATGTCATTTTGAGCCCAGTCAAGTGATAAAGAAGATACTTGAGCTGGCATTCCCTCCAAACTTCCACACCACGCCAAGGGAGGATTTGAGCACCGGCAGATTAACTAGCATAAACCGCCCATTTTCTAGAGAGATAGGGCGGGAATTTAGTGGCATCAAGATTCTAAATCCCGACCCAGCGGAAACCACACAGGTGGCGTTCATGATTACCGGAGCTTGCAAATGGAGAGAGCTTAATGTACAAAAATGTATAGGGGCCCAAGTAAGATAGTCGCGGGTTCTAACGCAGATTAAGAGTTACAAAAGCATCAAGGGGAAACGTTTTCTTTGTGAGGTTGCTTTTCTTAATTTTATAAACAAGTAATTAGATTCAATGAACAGCCATTTCAAGAATTTCAAATAAAATTGCTTTTACACTATAGAAATAACCGGAAGAATTTTTTAAGACTTTTTCGGGCATTTGTGGCATTTAGATTCCAGAAGTGTTACGTGAGATCTAATTTCTTTTTTTAATACTTTTTGCTTAAATAGGATAAGTATAAGGTAATAAATGCGAAATTGTTTCTGCATATAAAATGTATAGACAGTTTTTTGAGGAAATAATTACATATCAAATTTGGATATTTTTCTCCCCCTGTCAATACTTTTTGAAAAGTTAAATTATAAAAAGCTCATTTCTGTATGAAGAAATGCAAATATCATGTTAAAGAGGAGGGACACAGGGTATTTATTATATATATCTTCCCGATACTCTCTCTAAATTATTTTAAAGACCATAAAAAAAAAAGCGCAATATTTTCAATTGAGGACGATGTGATATGATTGTTTATTAACGTCACATTGAAAAGCAACACGTGGGCTATTGGGAGAGAACCTCGTAATTTTGAGATCGGTCAAATGACGAGGACGATACCTGAACTGACACTTCTCTCTCCAAATTTCCACACCACACCCATAGGAGGATTTGAGACCTCGACCAGATTTAACGTGCATCAGCCCCGCTTCACGGCAGGTATTTAATGGCACCAGGACGCGAACTTACGACTCAAAGTAAAAAAACGTTGCCCGTGAGTCCGCGACCCTGATGATTAGGATACTGCAATCGCTCATTGGAGGCCGTTGAAGTAAATATTTTGGAACTTTCTTAAGCTATTATGCTCCAGTTCTCTCTCTCCCTTTATTCCTTTTTATAAACTAATTATTCGAACTAAGAAGCGCGGGTATTTGATCCAAGGAGCTATCTGGAAGAAATGAAGATACTAAAATACAGACGAACCTCTATATAACGAACCTCTATATTACGAATTTTTCTATATAGCGAACTTTTTCCTGGAACCAAGAACATTTCACGATTTTCTTCGTAAAATAACCTCTCTAAAGCGAAGTGCATTTTCTATATAACGAACTTTTTCTCTTGTGATTCAATTTTTTTTCTTCCTATTTTTGAAGTATTTCTGGACATTTCAAATTATTCTCTCTTTTAACATGTTTTATGGTAGTCATAAATTTTGAACTGATTTTTATTGGGTGCCTAATTCACCGAGAGCAATATAATTCTGTGCGTTTCTTCCGAGAAGTGCAACCCTTAACCCCTATTGCCCAGTTCACTAGAAACAATTTCGATTTCCCCTTACACCCTCAGTGGAATTGCCTTGTGTCCCCGAACTAGTCTCCCGTTCATTTATAGCTTTAATCAGTCTTTCGTGTAACTACGTATCTTGCAGCTCGAAAAAATCAAAACGTAAGTGTTTGAGCATCAAACAAAAAAAATTAAATTCTTCAGGAAGGGGAT
The DNA here is from genome assembly GCA_019974015.1 of Nephila pilipes. Taxonomy (NCBI): domain Eukaryota; kingdom Metazoa; phylum Arthropoda; class Arachnida; order Araneae; family Nephilidae; genus Nephila; species Nephila pilipes. The sequence continues at coordinate 501,733 of BMAW01063481.1, read as the reverse complement.
AAAAGCGTCAAGAAAAAGGATATTGCTTTAAAATTTGATATTCCTCCAAACAACTAATCAACAATTCTAAAAAATAGAGGTAAGCTACAAAATTATGATTCATCGAATTCTTGTTCAAAGCGCTTAAGAACATGTGTCTATGAAGATATCGACGAGGCAGTTTTGAAGTGGATACAGGCAATGCGTTATCTCGATAAAAATGTTCCGATTTCTGGACCTTTCATAATAGCTTCAATTTGCGAAGGCATTGGGATACGACCAATTTCTAGGTAGCAATGGATGGCTAGAAAAATTTAAGAAAAGACTTGGAATCGTAGCAAAAGTACAATCTGGGGAAAGTAAAGATGTTGATAATGATATTAAAAAATGGATAACAGAGACACTGAGTAAAATTTTAAAAGACTATAAGCCAGGAAACATCTTTAATACAGATGAGACTGCTTTATTTTTTCAATGTTTGCCTCAAAAAACATTAACAAAGATGCTTTGGAGGTAAACATAGTGAAGCAAGAATAACTGTTATGTTAGGAGCAAATATGACTTTACATCAGAAATTAAAACCACTTGTTATAGGAAGAAGCAAAACTCCAAGATGTTTCAAAGGCGCAAAATCTTTGGAAGTTGATTATGACTTTAACAAAAAATCTTGGATGACGTCAGAAATTTGTGAAAATTGGATTCAAAAGTTGGACAAACGTATCTTTAAAGAACGTCGTAAAATTGCTCTTCTTTTATAAAAATTCTCCTGCCCATCCGAAGGAAATCAACCCTAAATTGAAAAATGTTGCATTTTTTTACTTGTCACCAAGCTCTAGAACAAAACTGCAGCCAATGGATCAAATGGTGATAAAACTTTTTAAAGTGCACTATCGCAAGAGGATATTGTGAAAAGTTATCACTGCTCTTGAAAACAATCAATTCATGCCAAATATCAATTTACGGGAAAGTATTTCAGAAATTTCGAAAGCGCGGAGCTATGATGTTACAGATCGTACGATTCATAACAGTTTTGCCTAAGCTAGATTCATTGTCTGCAGTGAAAGTTCGGAGGACGAAGACGATATTCCCTTAGAAGAAATGAAAGAAATATGGATTCACCTAAAGGAAAAACAAGAAATTACGTATTCTGTGCTGCTTGACGATTTTCTTTTTCTTGATTCTGAAGCTGAAACCTCGGGATCACTAACTGAATCGGATATATTGAACAGTGTGACAAACAAAAACAGAACAGCAATGGATTGCAATGAAGACGAAGATGAAAATGAAAACGATGATAATGCAGAAATCAATAAACCTTCGTATGATGAAATGATAAATTCATTTGAAACAATTCAACGTGGATGACAGTGTGAAGAAAATACTCCTGAAGGGATTTTTGGTGCACTGTAAAGATGTGAAGTGTATTATGAAACAAAGCATTTTTTCAAACAAAAAATTCAAACAAAATTAACAGATTTTGTGAGTAATTAATTTTAAGGACACATGTGATAATGTATGTTTAGATTTTCTTGTTATAAAATAATTTATGTGTTTAAAATTACTTGTGTTCTTAAAATTAGAAAATATTCTTAAAATTCGTTAATATTTTAATATAAAATTATTTTCTTAATGTTGAAAATAGAGTGTATTCCTCGACATTCTTTTTTCTTGTTTTCCCTGCAGTTTTTCTTTTTCGTTTTTTGATGGGTAAGATGTATATAAAATAAATAGATATTAAATTACAAAAAGGTGTGAATAATTACTTTTTTTTCAATAAATAGAGTTTATGAATTTCCAATTTGTCTTACGTGACTTATGAAGTATATTGAAAGGTGAACCTCTATCTAACGAACTTGTTTTTGGGATTTAGCGACTTCGTTATATAGAGGTCCGACTGTATTGTGGAACAGTATTCAATGGATCGAGCCTCTTCTTTCCGGGATTAAGTAGTTTGTAGTAGTCAGACTCGTATGAAAAATACGGTAATGTTTACACTACTCGATACTTCGAGCCTATGTCTTAATATTTTAAAGAATCATTGAGAGTTCAAATGACATTTTAATCATCAATGTATAGTTTTGTTCGTCTTGCTGTTCATGGCAGTATCGTTTTGAATGCGCTTCACAAAATGGTAGCCCCTCGCAAGTGAACCCAATCGTTTCCCAATATATTGCGTGCTATGGGCTACTTCCAGCTGACTCTCACGGGCAGGAATCCCTCGTATCTCAAGCCTCAGTGAGTTTGCACTGGAGCATGGACGGAGCACCTAAAGGCTGCATCATATGCACGTGCTTTCACGCCGTTATCAATAAGAGAATATTTCAGATTATAACGTAAATAAGACGTTCTACAAGAGGATAATTTTCGAAAACTTTTCCAACAAAGGCCCTGATTTCATTCATTGATTCTTATTTTGGTTAGACAGCAAAGGGAGTTGAATCAAATGCATTTCTTATTGCTTAAAGGGATGGTATTTAAATGAATTTTTTTAAGCAGAGTGGACAAATCATTTGGTATAATTTTATGAATTCTGAAATTGTATATTATAGTATTTCATTACCTTTAATGATTTACTAACTATTGATTTTCGCAAAATATGAAGGTTTAACTGATATTCTCCTTAAGAATTAATATCTCCTAACCTCCAAGACGTGTCCACAAGAGTCTAATCAACTGAACCATTGGGGGCTTCAGAAGTCGAAATTGCAAAGAATCGATACTTAATGGATAACAAAAAAGGCATCAATTCACTAACAAAAATAAATTGATAGAATCAAATTTAGGTTCTTAAAAATTTCGTATTGGGTATGCAAACATGGTTCTCTTATAGGGATCTGAAAGATTACATTATACTTTGTTATTAGCACTGATTATTATATAATTTTTTGACAGAAGCAGTCGAGGAGATCATCAGTATTTTATCCTTCTAGATGTATTATTTTATACAATAGAAAAGGAGCATATATAACATTAAAAGTTAGCACATGTTGTTGTTTTTTTCAATCTTGCTTACGGATTCAATCCTTAGGAACCAATTCGATTTTTTTTGTTTCGAGGCCCATGATAGCCTAGTCGTAGCCGGCATTTCGTCGAGTGGTAGGTTCAAGCCCTGATACCACTTAAGACTCGCCGTGTAGAGGGACACGATAAATCTGTTGATGTCCCATGTCCTCCCGTTGGCATGGTGTGGAATTTTAGAGAGGGAGATTAAATATTGTCCTTGTCACCTCACCGAAAATGACGCACCTTCGAGTTCCTTCTCAGTGCGACCTTTTTCACAAAGTACTTCCATTCCGAAGAGAAATCGTCCTACCCAGGAATAAATTTGTTCCGCTGATTTGAGTCGATGACATCCCACTTCATAAGGACTCCTCGTTTGATTCAAGCCTTTCAGCCACATTTCCCTAGAATGATAGCTTAGGAATCGAGTCAAGAGATATTAGGAATCAATCATTTAACACACAGTTACTAATAACCAAGCAGTAGACAAAGTTTATCATCACGCCTGTGCCCGAGTCTTAATTGTTGTAGATCCATCGGGTTCGAGTCCATAGAAGAACCTGAAATGACCCTATGTAGACGTGTAGGCACGATGTGTTCGTTTTGATAACTTCCACTCACTTTACTACTTCTCGAATGGATTTCTTCTAAATACAGCTTCTTACACTTGGCCATTCGAATTGATATACGGTTTCATTTATTGGAAGAGATTCTGACTTCATATTTCAAGGATCAATTACAGACGCGATCGAACCAAAGTGGTCGAATTGTAACTCAAAGAAGATAAAATCTGAGAAAAGTATCGATGTGCAGAGATATATTTTGTTATATTAAGTTATACCAATCTGATGAGATTATTATTCAAAAATTGTATGATTTTGACTCTGTTAGTTAGATTCCAGTCATTTTTTAATGCCCAATTTTATTTGTAAGCTCAAAACAATTTTTCCCCTGGGCAAATAGTAAAGCGAAGCTATGAGAGGTTGATATCCAGTTAAGTTTTTCCAATATGCCAAACAATATTAATGAAAGGAAATTAGTCTCAAATATTTAATTCTAAAATTATTTCTGAGAATATACATATTTGCTGAAGAAGAATGCTTCAACTTTGTCTATTTCTAAGACGTTATTGAGATTCAATAGTCAAACAAATGAGAGACTTTTCTATTGAATTTGAGATATCCTTCGAACCCAGCAGAAAGGGGTTTTCTTTTCCAGAAATGCGTTTTGTCAACAGCCCCATTTATCGGCATCTGCAATAGGGAACGGCCTTCTCGAAACTTTCCAAGTTGCGGTTGACTGCTACAGAAAATGAGTCAAAAGCCACGGATCACGGAGTTTCCAATTCTCCTCGAATTCACCACTTTCCATTGCGCCCTATGCTCTGGGGCTGTAAGACTTGCATGACAAGGATGCTTACCTCTGCTGCAGTTCAGCAAAAACTGAGTGCCGGAAGTAGTCGATTACTCATTTCACGTGCTCAGACGAACATTTATAGGTATGAGGCTCTTTATGTGATTAGATTCTTTCAGACATTTAGAACGAAGAGTCTTAATAAAAACTGAACAAAGTTTCATCAATGGATGGGATTCTCTCTTATTCGAAAAAATAGAGAATAAGAGAACATAAAAAGGACAACTACGTTTTTTTCCGATTAACAAAAGTTTGTTTTTCATTTGCTTTCCTTAATATTAATTCATTTTATTGCATTCTATGTTATTAATCAAAAAGTCTCATTCATTTTTAGTCAGTTCTGTTAATTTTTCATCCTAAACTGTGGCCGTGGCGTGTTTCATCGAGTCGTAGGTTCGAGCCTTGATGCCACTAAAGACTCCCCGTATAGCCAAGGCTGATGCACGTTAAATCTGTTGAGGTTCAAAGTTCTCTCATTGGCATGGCGGGGAAGCTAGGAGAGGGAGTTGCCACCTCAGATGTCGTCCTGATCACTTGACCAAGACTCAAAATTAGGAAGTCCGGTCGCCAGTATCCCTCGTGTTACTTCCAGTGCGACGTTAATGAAAAACCGATCAACCAATTCATCCTAAACTAAATCAAGTTTTCGAGAATCAAGATTTCAATCCAACCAAGTAAATACGACTGATAAAATATCTCCCTTGGAGGGCTTGTAGAAATGGATTACTGTTTTACTGAAATTCAAAATTAATGATAGCATATTTTAGAAGCCATTATTAAATTTCTATCAAAACTAATTTTTACTACAGTTAAATCTTAAAAGTCGACAAAGAATTTTTAAAATGCTAAAGAAGTTAAGAAAAACTATTAATTCTTGCTGAGATAAGCTTCCCCCCCCCCTTTATCACAGAAGAGCGCTCCCAATAAATCGTAGAGAGTGATTGCTTAGTAATGTCACACTGAGATGCAATACGACGGTCATTTGGAGCCTTGGTCAAGGGACGACTCCTGAGATGGCACTCCACGCCAACTTGAAGTCACTTTGAACGTGCATCAGTCTCGCTACACGGTAGATCTTTAGTGGGGCTGGATGAAACCGACGCCTACCACTAGGCTACTGAGAGCACACAATCATTAAGGAAGAATAAAGAGTGAGAGGCAAAACTCGGAAGAATTCAAATAAATATTCCAATAACAAAAATATATGATCACTGAAGGCTTTGAAATCCGGGTTAGGATCCCTTGGCTCTCATCAAAGTTCTTCGCATTCATCCACTCATAAATGCAACCCTTTATTTGTGATCACACATTCAACAAAACCTTATTTCGTACTTGCGAGTCCCTTCCTCTAGTCCGGTCAGAACTTTCGAAACATCATTCACAAGGTCCGCTATTTTTTGTGAAATCGAATGTCCACGTGTGCGTCACACTTGGACCAAGGTTAGCTTCGTTTCAACGGCAAACGTTAACGTAGGAAGCACGCCTGGGAAGTCATATACCTTGTATCAACGGAATGCCAAGTGATGTATCGTAGTGCTTGAATGCGAGTCCGGAAATGAGCGCTGTGCTCTACAATGACGAGATTGTCACGTAAAAACCATATCCATATCGTACTAAACATGTGTTATCGAAACAAAGTATGCATAGCTGGATTATATCTTCTTTTTCAATCAAAAATTCGCTACTTACAATCAAGGTTTTTTTTCTGAAAGGCTTCATGTTTCCTTTAATCAATAGCTATGTTATTCAAAGTAAAGGTTTATTTCTTAAAGTAAAAATGCTACTCATATTATTCTTCCATCAAAATTGACGATGTAAAATGGCATCATTTTGTGTTTTTTTCAACGCGGACGTCCTGAATCGAGTCTTCTTAAGTATTGACCTAATATAGTTTTTTTATTGATTGTTCATTGACGTCACACTTAGAAGCAACACGAGGGCTAATGGGGAAGGACCTAATAATTTTGAGCATCGGTCATGTGACAACATCTGAGCAGGCACTTTCATCTTCAAGTTTCCGTACTACACCCCAGAAGGAGCCTCTATAACTTTAATATGTAACAGCCTCTTTACACGATAGGTCTTTAGTGGCATCAGAATCCACGCCCACAACTCTACGGAAACAATGCTGGTCGAGAGTTCATGGCTATTACCACCAAGCTGCTACTATCTTATATGAAATACACAGTTCGGCATCAATTTGAATAATTATTCAAAATTTATCTTTCATGTCCCCATTTTTATAAAAATCCTTTTGTACACATTTTCTTACTCTTTTGAGCTTACCTTATTCATACTCCTCAATGCACGAAACTTTTAACAAAAAGAAGAAGAATGAAGTTAGCCATAAGAAGACACCAAAAATATTTTCTTATTTCTGTGACTTGTATTCTAAAAGTATTTAATATACCAGAGGAAAAAAGGGATTTTTATGTGAAATGGGGTTAGAACAGTTGAAGTCAGTTAAAGTGTAAACAAGTGACCGTCGGTGTGACTTCGAGAGATATCAAGTATAATTTGAGGATCGGGAGATTTCAAGTATATCATGTTAACTCTTATGGTACGCAGACGATTGCATCTTCGAATTGAATTTTGCTAAGTGTTCCCCAGAAAATATGTTTCTATCTTAAACTTTCTTCTCTTGGGATTTTCACCACACACGAGGCTAATCTGTGCTGTTGGCTACAACTCATTTTGTTGTGTGTGTGCAGAAACACTCACTCTTCCGCCCACTATTATTTTCCAAAAAAACTCCTTTTGTCAGTTTTAGTTTATAATATATAAATATATATATATATATATATATATATATAAAGAATATCAAGTATATTTGATTTTATCTCTTATCAGTAAGAGTTTAGCCAATCAAAATTTAAGATTTATTTTCATTCAAACATTTACTTGATAACTTATAATATCTTCTTCGAGTACATGAACACGTGTTCAAATGTAATGTTTCCACTCCAAAGATATCTGAAGAACTGCATTTTATATGAAGATTCACATTACAACCGCTATCAACTTGTACATAAGAAAATTGTATTAATTTTTGTGTCATTTGTTTAAATTTGTGTTGAAAACTTGTGTGTTTTATTTCCTTTTTTTTATAAAAAGAACTTGAATCTACAAAATATACATACAAATTAAATCAACATTAATGTAATTTTTACGGAGTCATTATGTCGAGATTAGATGTAATCACATAAGGCAATCAATCAACAGTAAAAAAATCCATTCCTTCTTGATAACCAAAGAAAAGGTAGGAAATCTATTATCGCCACTTTTTAAGTACACCGAAACTGTTTTCTCCCTCATTCAAGAGACAAAAATGTGCGTCAGCAATCGTATGATGTCAGTTGACACTATATCGTGCAATCGCTTGATTTGCAACCGATTCCCAATCTCGGAAAATCCATCCGAAAATAAGAATAAATAAATGAAAGTCATTTTCTTTGTTTGGCAGTATTGTAAATCCTTGCCAGCCTGTCTGGATCAATTGAGTGTTTCGTTCAAGAGTTGTTTTTCGTTTCCTCGCTTCGCTACCCTCAAATTTGCCGCTCTACTCGACCGATTCCTCCGCAGAGTCCGAAAGACACCCTAAGCGCGCAGGGACTAAGCATCCTCTCCGTGATATCCCTTCCTCTCCAATCTCTCTCTTTTTGATGATTTCCACGAGAAAGCGCATTGACACCAAACAGGAAGATATTGAAAGAATTGGAAATATCTACAGGTCTTTAAAGGGTGAATGTTCTTTGAATCCTTCTCTCACAAGTCTCAAATGCAACTTTTGCATATTTTTAAAAAATAAATTATAGAAATTTTTTTAATTCAAATTTATGTATCAAGTTATAATATCTTATTCCCTGTACATTCTCTTTGTTTTAGTAGTCTTCAAATTTTGCATCTATCATACATTAAAGTTCATATATTCACGATCAAAAAAATTATGTAACTATTTCGTCAATTATTTTACATATGTTTTCTTTTGGAAGTCAAAATGTCCTTTAACAATTGCATTGCTTTAAAACTAATTCCAAGATCCCTGGATTGGAAAATCTTCTCACAAACAAAATTTTAAATATTATATAGATGTAAAGATAATATTGCTTTTTTTTTTTTTTATGTATTCTCTGATTGGTTTCCAACCATTAGATAACTAATGTGTTTTGCACTGTTTAAGAGGTACTACCCTTCGTAATTCTCGCCCTTGTAATAGCTTTTTTTAGCCAACGAAACTCAATTAAATTAAATTTTTTTTTCCTATGTGTAGAGTGGGGAATCAAAACAACTGTAACTAACAACTGATTTTCCTAAATATTGTAATAATAATGTAATATGTTGTGCTTTAAAGCTTCCCCCCAGCGAGTTTTCCTCCGCTAATTGAAAATATTTATTCTTTCGAAAGTTCAACACTTATGTATCGATTGTGCATCCAAAGATCCAATTGAACAGATAAAACCATTGTTCAGCGTATCACTAAATGCATTATCTGATATAAAAATTGCTAAAATCTTTCAGATGGGCAAATGGATTCTGTCAACTGATTCGAAACGAGAGTGACGGGGTGAAAAAAGATTTTTATGAAAACGTTTGTCACCACTTTTTTCAAACGATTTCTACCCCTGTATATATATAAAAAAAAAAGAATGGAAGCTTAAGAGACCCCTATGAAAAGGGTTAAGTCTTGCCTATTGCTGACGACCTTCATGTATTATTCATGTGCCAAGTATCTGAAGGATACAGTTGCGTAGTCAATAGAGCGGGTGAAATAATACCTAGCCATTTGTTTGTTCGTGGGGATTATTAGGCGGGGGAAGGAACGCGTCGAATCAGGTGTCTCCTCCTTCGCAGAGATGTACATGATTAGAATCTTTCTAAAATTATAAAGAGTCGCCCTTTATTCCGTAGTGAGCTCATTCAATATTAATAAAATATGTTCCTTTATTTTAAATTCAGTTATAAAGAGACTATTCTCAATATTCATCTGTTAGTTTGTATAAGGAATCAAGTAGGATGATTAGAGTTGGATCACTTGGCTCAGAAAATTTAAAAATGATTTTCCGAAACATTAACTAACTCCAGTTTTTCTCCGTAAGAAAATATGAATAATAGACTCATTCATTTTCCACTTATAGAGCTATCTTATCATATTACGTTAATCTTACGTAGAGCTTTAAAATAATTTTAAGGCAATGCAATGACCATGAAAAAGAAATGCCTCTTCTTGAAAGTAAGAATATCATGGTAATGGTCATGTCCAGATAATAACAGTACAAATGAAAATTTTATCAGAAAAGTAAATCAGAAGAAAAAAAAATTCCTTTTAAAAGTTCTCTAATAAAAATAAACATTCCAGCTGACAAAAAAATTATGAAATTAAACAATCATTTGAAATTTTTTTTTTTTTTTTTGATCTTATGAATAGATGACCCTTTTTTACATTCGAGTAAAAATCTAAAAATGTGTGTATGCTGTATTACTTTAACAATGTCATTCCGCACAATTAAACATCGTCGTTTCTAAAATGCTTCGGTATACTAAATTCAAAAGCAAATATTTTCCAATGAAGGAAATTAAAGACAACTCTGTACATAAAACAAGGAGACTTCCAAGAAATAGTGGAGGAAAATATATTCAAGTCAGGCTAGAGAGGCAAAGAAAAGTCGCTTTTAGAAATATCAAAAATAACGAGCTGCACATGATTTGAAATGAGCAAGGTCTGAATTAAGGACTCGAATTGCATTCGAATTGAAGTCAATTGAAAGGAAAAATTTAACTGAAACCATAGCTATCATGGCTGTGATAGTTGGGATCGGGTATTGTTTCCATCGAGTCGAGTCCTTCAGCGTCTAAAGACTTGTCGACGCTCGTCAAACCTGTCAAGGCTCCCGGTCCTCCCGCTGGTATGATGAGGAATTTTGGAAAGTAGGGAGCCAGTTAAGGTGACGTCCTCGTCTTTTGCTCGAGGATCAAAATGATGATTGAAACTCGTATTCTTTCTAAGTGCCACTCCAATAAACAATCGTTCCACTGCTATTGAGCAACGTTCTTCTTTATATCCATGCGAAATCTCCATGAGGAATAAAAATGAACACCTGAATTGTTAATAAACCTTGCATAATCATTCTTGTAATTTTTTAAAATGAAATGTTTCTTATATTCGAAACACCTACATCTATACTTCCATTCCTCATTTTGAATTTGCTTCAAGATCAGGGTCATCTCGATGTCTAGTTTGAAACATTGTCAAACATTTTTAACAGAGACAATAAATAAATAAATTTGAACAGAAATAATAGTTTTCTTACATCAACATTAGATTTGTTGACAGAAGAAGACTTCCGTTACTGTTCCGAACAATGGAAGATACGCATGGAGCGTTGTAGGGATAGAGGAAGAGTGTATATTGAAGGCGAAATAATAAGCAAATATGAATGAAATCATAATAAAATGTTTTACAGTGTCATTCAAGTTATTTAATAGCCACACCTCCTCGTATATAAAGTATATATATATAACTATATATATATATATATGTATGTATGTATATATATATATATATATATATATATATATAAGATTGGAGTTCCACAAGTTCTCCATATATCACTTTTCCTTTGCTTAAGTATTCATTCCGTTGTACGTACTTTATTAAATGGAAATGGAAAACAGCATCATAAAAATGAGAATGAGTGTAACAAAAACTACCTTTTTAGAAAAAAAACAGTTGGCAACAACTTTTAAGAAAATAAGAATTAATCGAAATCGTTATTTTGTACCATTCTAATATATTTGAAAGTGTAATAAATCTCAATACTGAAGTCGATTTTCTTTGTAAGGTGTTCGGTTACCATTCTTTTCGTTCTTTTGGATCAATCCATCGCTCTTGTTAAACTGAGTAAATGTAGAAAATAATTCGGGTAGGGACCTTTCAAATACTTTTATTATATCTATCCGATTCCTTTACACAAGCTTCTTTTTTAAGTGGGATTTCTTCCGAAGTAAAATTTGGATCCATTGAGAGCCAGTTCTTTTCATTCTTTGTGAGTTTAGAGTCATCCACTTGATTATTTTTTGAGTGGCCGCGGTAGCCTAGTGGTCATGGTTTCGGATTCGCGGCTGGCGGTTTTCGCTCAGTCGCGGGTTCGATCCTTGGCCACTAAAGACCCAACGTGCAGCCGGTGCTGATGTACGTTAAATCTGTAAGGCCCCAAAGTCATCCCAAGGCGTGGTGTGGAAGCTAGGAGAGGGGGGTGCCAGCTCAGGTCACTTGACCGAGGTTCAAAATTACAAGGTTCGTCACCAATAGCCCTCGTGTTGCTTCTTGTGCGACGTTAATAAAAACTAAATTAAAACTGGTTACTTTTGCATAATGATTTTTCTCCCTTGCGTTGATTCAACTCCTTTTTGTACAAATCATTTGATTTGAATGAATTTTGATGCCCTTGTACTTTCTTAAAATATTTTGATCTTGAAACTGAGATCAAGACTTAAAGGATAATTAATACTGGACCTGAGGGGTGAAAGAAAACTTATTTTCGATGGAAATTTTTATGCAACTTCCATGTGTGTAATCGCGAGTGAAAACAAATTTACAAAAAAATTTATAGTTATATTTCTCTATCATAAAGTTTTTCACAAGTAATGTATTTGCAGCGAAAGGATTATTTTAATAAGTTTGGGTTTCTAATAAAACGAAAGAAAGTTGTAGAAACTAACGAGAGAGATATTAATTAAGTGCCGATTGTGTTCACACCAAGTAACAGAACGAGAGAAAAAGAATACTTTTAAAAAAAATGTATCAAGAAATAAAGCTCGGAAAGTGAAAACTTTTGTTTTAAATGTTGTTAAAACGTTCTTTTCACTAGAATATAATGTAATCCTCGGCCTATCACTTCATGCAGATCCGAAAGGTGAAATGATGCCGGTGGTAAAAGGATTGTAATGTCCCACACTCTGAATTAGTTTGTTCCTGTCCAAGCACTTTGGTAGATAAATATTTAAAAAAATGATAGTTTTATTAAAAATTGTATCTGCTGCGAAAAAAAATTCCCTTCGCAACTCCTTGGCAGCCAATGTTTAAGCGTTTAATCATGGGAGTAATTGATACGGTTAGAATAAAAGGAGAATGTTATTAGTTTCATCACCCATGCTGGTATATCAACTGTAGTATGCTAGAAGATGCAAATATAATACAGATTTTTTTTTTTAAAAAAAAAAATAGGAACATTCTTACAGCGATAGAAGGGGGACAATTTATTTAAAAGTTAACTCATCAATTAAATTCTTTATGACATGGGTGGTAGTTCTAAAAAAACTGTTTACAATTTGTTGGCATCTTAACACCGTTCTCACGTCTATGAGGAGTGATGAAATGAGAAAAAACCAGATTTTAGCTAGAATTTGAGACAAAAAGTATCCAATTTTTTTAGCTAATACAAAACAACCAGAGTGTTAAAATGAAATGAAAAAAATTATTTTTGATTGATTGGTTTTTATTTACGTCGCACTAGAAGCAACATGAGGGCTAATGAAAAAAGAAATTATAGTGAATGTGCAAAAAAAAGGGGTCACGGTATTTTAAAATGCGATATAATTATGATCGAAATAAATTCACTATTTTATGTCCCCAGGATGAAAAATAGAAACTTTTATCTTTGCAGCAAAGGAATGCAAAGTCCTTTTGAGTCAAAAAATGTATGTCAGTTGTGCACAGCCCCCAAGCAGAATCGACCTAAAAGTAAGCGCCGATCCCCTCGAAATGTTCCTATTAGCGCGGCCAACACTTCCGATAACAGTAGGACGCATTTGAAAGGGAAGCAAAAGATTTTAAAAGGCATCGTTTTTAACGAGACTTGTTTGGCTAAAAATTGGGGCTTCAGGTTTCAGAAGGGCGCGGGGAAACGAAGCAATTGGGGGAGTCGGGTTTCTGCGGGCACGTGCCTGGTGACAGCCCAGTAATACGACACCGTGTAAGCCTACTCGTTAGACCGGGGCTTCTTTTTCCTTTCTATCGGGTAACAAATCACTAGCTAATTGGAAGACACAGGAGTCCACATTTGGCGCCACTGCTATTGTTTTGGCGAAGAAAGAAGCTCCGAATATAATTCGCGCTTTTTTTTTTATATATAAAGGGTCCATGAAAGTAAATTAAGTGCCTGGAAACTTCTAAATGTTTTCTTACTCCAATATCAAATCCTGAGTAAGTGAATGTAAATTTTTTCTCGCGTTTCATTGTTGGGAACTTATTCTTTGTTTTCAATTATTACGAAAAGTTTTTCAGAGCCAATTAGGATATACAACATGCACAAAATTGTGAGAATTTTTTTTTATGTTTGAGGAGAGGAGGCTCTCTTGAATTTCATTCATTCATTACTTTTACTTAGATTGACTTCTTTATCTGTCGTCTAATGAGGATTTTCATCATCATATTTGACTCAACAGCCCAAAGAGGGAATTTTTTTCAAGATTCCTCCAAGATAGCTTGCTTTTTGCCTTAGTCCCATTCCAGTTCCTAATCCAATCACCTCAAAATCCGATTCAACAGAATCAAACCCATATCAATCTTTTCAATTCAATTCAGTCTGATTAACTCTATTTTGAAATGAGCTATTAGAAAAGTTTAATGACATGACAGTTTTTTTTTCTTTCTTTAGGTGAGATAATTTATTCAATCAATAAGAAATGGTGCTTATATATAGTTCCTTTTTGACTACCTTACTTTTGAGATAAAAATTTATATGCTTTCGGGAGCACTGTAATTTATCATATCATTTTTGAAACTAATATTATTAGGTTGTCAAGTATGAAATGGAGCAAAAAATGCGCATAATTAAATTCGATTTTTTTTCAATAAAACCTTTTTATTTTTAATCAAAGTATACACCCATGTTATCGATACACTTTTGCCATTTTAGAGGTAACTCATTTATTCCTTTGCTCGATGAACTCTTGAAACGCCATTTTGACAGCGGAATTGAATTTTTTTCCAGATAAAAAGTTGTAAAAATTTTGAAAGAAATGATAGTCAGTGGGGGGGGGGGGCCAAGATCTGGCGAGTACGGTGGGTGACGGAGAGTTTCCAACTTCAACTCCTGTAGCTTTTACACGATCATTCGTACGGCATGTGGTCGAGAGTTGTCGTGCAGGAGAATTTGAGTCATCCGTTTGGCTGTTTAATTGCAAAATTTCTCATCATTTCGTGTAGTTGATAACAGTAAACATCCACCGTGATAGACTGGCTAGGTTCCATAGGGCTGTGGAGGATGACACCTGAGCCAGACCATCAAACAGTGACCATCAGCTTCTTCTGGTGGATGTCTGTTTCGGACAGTGTTTTTGGTGGTTCATCTTTGTCCAACTATAGCGATGAACGCTTACGATTATTCTACATGATTCATTTTTCATCGCACGTAACGATTTGATTGAGAAATGGTTCGGCTTTGATGCGAGAAAGATGAGAAAGACATGCTTCTTCCTTCTGTGCATCAGTCAATTCATGCAGTATCCTTTTGTCCAGCTTTTTCCTTTTACCGATTTGTGCCAAATGAGTCAAGATTGTTTGCTTTGATACATTGTACATTAATGATAATTCACGAGCACTTTGGCTGGAATTAGCTTCCACAATGGCTTTCAGGATGTCATTATCCACCTGAATTTTGAGTCGACAACGTGGTTCGTTAGATAGATCGAATTCTCCCGAACGAAATTTCTTAAGCCAACGGGCTACAGTGGCGTTTGTAGCCTCTTGAATGCCAAACACACTATTGATATTGGTGACTGCCTGCCGTGTATGGCTCAACGGTAGAACTCATACTTCATCAACACACGAATTTCGCTGATTTCTATGGTCTTACTTAATCGCCTATACAAAAAAAATTGCAAATTTTTTCAAACAGAAATATGCGTTAAAAAGAGGAAACGATGTACCTTTCACACGAAAAACAAATTATGCCAGAATACGGAGTGTAAATGAGGTTATGTGCAATTGAAATAAATAACATGAACTTTGCTCCATTTAGTACTTGACAATCTAATAGTACTTCCTGTTCATTTCTGTTACTGCGGTTTTTCTTTTTTCTTTCTTTCTTTTTTTTTTTTTTTTTTTGCAACTTTTCATCCGAAAATGCAAAAGTGGAAATATTAGGATGGTTTGAACGAAAGTATAACGCAAGAATGTTTTGCTCAGAAAGTGAAAAAACCCGTGAAAAAGAGATAAAACTCCCGCGTTAACTCATCCTCCTATCGAAGCAGAAAAATAAGTGCGTCACGAGGGATCAAAAAGTTTTCTAGGGATGTTCCAATATTCTTCTATTTGAGGGAGTGTATGCTGGGTTAACATTATGTAAAGCGGTGATGTTTGATTTGTTCTATCAATTCACTCAACACTTTTCCGACTATCTTTAACACTGCCCAATGCGAAAAACGGGTATTCAAAATCGAGTACAACGTACTCACTTTTGAATACTTCACATACTCAAAATGGCTCCGATGCTAACGTATTCAAATTGGAGACTCGCACATACTCATTTTTAGTAACAGGCACATACTCAGAATGACAACTTCACGTACTCACTTTTGAATACGTCACATACTCAAAATAGCTCCGATCCTAACGTACTCATATTTAAGACTCGCACGTACTCATTTTGTACGTACTCAGAATGGAAACTTCCCATACTCATTTTTGAAAATAATTCTGTGTCAATTATGAGTGTTGAATAGAAGAATGAGTGTCATGTATTTATCTGTTACTGCTTCAAATATGAGAATCAAACAATCCAGTGAGTATATTTTGAATTTATTTTCCGATACTGTTGTTTTTTAACAGAAATATATACATATAGGATTTTTAAACAGAAATATATACATATCAACTTAAATTTTAAGGAAATTTAAATAAGCGCTCTTTTAGTTATAAGTTTCATTTCCTTCATCTTACATATTATTCAACATACACATTATAAAACTTTGGTTATAAAATTTCCGATTCAAAATTCTTTCCTTTATTGTGTGTAACAAAACTGTTACTTTTAGAAACAAAAATGCAACCGTTATGTGATCATAAACTGTAATTTGAATTTATACCTCAAATTTAAATCAATTCGAGTGGTTTAATAAATCTTTAATTAACGAAAATCGATTCGATTCAAGAGTTAATTTCTTTTCAAAACAAATGTGTAAGGAATCTGAGCTATTAGTTCCAGAAGTAATTCAGTTCATTAAGAATCATATTTATGTTTTTGGAAGCAATATATACTTTATTTCCTATATATGCAGAAAATGGAGTTTTATTTAAAGTTCACTCATTTAATAATAAGTTATTAGAAATATCTTGGAAACATTATGATGAATATTAGATTTTCTAATATAAAAAACTTACATTTTTTACATGTACATTGTTTACATGTGTACAGCATTTCTCCGCCCCCCATCTAACATATATTTACTTTTGAATTAACATCATAATTAAGCTAATACCTAAAATTAATGATTCGCTGTACACAGAAAAAATAAAACCGTATCATATTTTTGAAAATTTATTCTGAATATCATACACATACATATCAGGCAATTAAAAATAAAACATTCATAATTTTCAAACAAGAATATCAAAAAAAGAGTAAAATGTCTTAACTTCTACAGATGAAGGCATGTCGTTTCAAAAACCACTTATAAACACTGCTATCTAATCTATACTATAGTCCAACTCCATTCGAAACAATAAGTTACGTTTTAATGTAGCGTACAATGAGGTATCATTTCAAATTATTAGAAAGTTCTAATATGTAAAGGTAAACAAACAGATTTCTTATTTCTTTCAAATCAATAACATTTTGTCAGGTTTTTAATTACGAGTGAAAATGCTTTTCAAACAATGCAGTTTCAAATAAATATAATACTTATGCATCGTTATTATGTCGACAGTTCTTTAATTTTTTGAAAGAGAGGCAAGTCATCTACTCAACCAATTAATACAGCTATATTTTTGGAATATACTGAATCACTCTAGTATAAACTATTACATGTAAGAACTTCTGCTTGGTCTGTGCAACCATCTAATCTACATAGCAATTCTTGCTGCTTCGAATTATGAACTTTGACACACTTAGATCCCAAAACATTTGTTATACAAGGAATTTTAAAGGTTTTTTTTTTTTTTTTTTTTTTTTTACTAAACATATGTGTCATTTTTAATTGGTGTTAATGGATTAAAATTTACTTGGACTGAGCTTGTCTCCTTATGATTATAAAAAAATATCAATTTAGCAATCTTTTTTTTTAGAAATATTACAAGTGTTTTCAATTAAAGCAAAGCAGTATGGTCATATGACAGCATAGCATTTTTTGCATTACGTATTATACAATAACATAAACATAATTTAAACAATATGGATCAGTTCATAATTAAAACGAAATATACATTATGCATTAGTTTGTAAATACATTTAATTTTTATACATAATGTCACATATTGTAAAGAAATTTTGGAATATAGAATAATAAAAAGTATTGAAATTGATTAATATGTTTCATTTTGCCAATTGATTTTGTTCATTTTGTAGTTTCTTATCTAAAAAAAGTATAAAAATTTTACACGAAATTACGCTCTTAGAAAGGTTAATTGCGTACAAAAGAATTTTATAAACTTGCCTATTTCAAGACATGCAAGCCATTTTATTGGTTAGCCACCTTTAAAAGCGGAATTTTAAATTATGTGATTTTAGCATTTAGATTTGTGTCATGATATACATAAACTTTTTCAATTTTGTTTTAACCTATATTATGTTCTACTGCAACAGCCGCTGCCATAATATTTGGGTGTTGCTTAAAGTTGAGTTCATTTTTGACCTGAATGAATCAAATAGTATGACTTATTAGGTATCTAAGTAAATACGTAAAACTTGCAAAACAATATTTTTTAAATAATGTGCCAAAATAAGGTGAATATTTATTACATTCACCATATAATTAAATTTGTCATAAATCATACATAGCGAACAATTAATAATTTTACCAACATATATGTCTACCAAAACAAACCTTTGTGAGCATCGGATTTCTCTATGAGCAAGCTGTTTACATTTTGTACATCAGTTTTATTTCAATTCATGTATTTAATATAATTCTCACATTATTCAATTATTTACATTCGATAGGAAATAATCGGAGTATATTTTTATACATCTATAGACTTATTCTCGTTTAATTGTGTTTTTAAAATGTTGCTCAGTAAGCCTATTTAAGCTGGCTTCTGGCGTTTGTTTGTGTATTTCCGATATAAGCTATGAATTATTTTCTGCCTTAAACAGATGTATTTTTGAGCTGTTAACGGCTATTTCAGCCTTTTGTTTTGATTAAGCTTATTTTGTATTTCAAATTATTTCATGTTTTAATATTGTTATGCATCATTAGATCATCTGTTGATTCTAATTTGTTAAAAATAAAGTTCTCAATATTTATTCTAGTATTGTAATTATTTTAAACCCTCTGAAAAATACATGTGAATACTTAAAGTGTAATTACGCTCTTCTGAATTTTAGTATATTTTATATATAAACACTTTATATTTATCAGACTTATTGTTTAAAAAATAAAGCAATATTGGATTAAACTATTTTCTCTTTTCATCAGAATACATAATTAAGCTGTAAAAGTTATTTAACAATTTATGATTTAAACGGGTGCAATTTTGTACCTTGAAGGGTTTTTTAATGTGTTTTGCAAACAAAATTAATTTAATCATAAGTTGATTATAATGTTTTAAAAAGGTTTTAACAGTATTTAAGAAAAACATATGTGAATATATAAATTCTATATAGAATTTCAAATTTAATAGTATGTATTTAGATAGCATTACATTCTTTTTCTCAAAGTAATATTTATTAATCAAATATAATTTTTACTCATATGTTTTAATGTAAATGAAGTGCGGAAATTAGTGATAATCTGATTTTTAAAAATATGTATAAATTGTTAATTTTTAAAATTATATTTGAACAGGAATGAT
Source organism: Nephila pilipes (assembly GCA_019974015.1). Lineage (NCBI taxonomy): Eukaryota > Metazoa > Arthropoda > Arachnida > Araneae > Nephilidae > Nephila > Nephila pilipes. The sequence continues at coordinate 482,331 of BMAW01063481.1, read as the reverse complement.
ATAGTCGGGGATTAAAAACAGAATTTTGAGGAAATAGAAAATTTTACATTCTATAAATCTTGAGTACTGTTTAAGAATCTGTAACGTTGCCTAGTCATGCAAATGTCATTCGTGCTTCTTCCAGCCAACACCAGAACCTCGGTTTTACTTTGTAATTCATCTTGACACAATCATATTTTTAAGACCATTAACTTTAAGAAGTGCATGAATAAAGTGGTTAAATTGTGTAAATAAAAATACAAGTATCAACAAATAAAAGGGCTAGATAATATGCTCCGCCTTGTACTATGGTGAATATTTATAAGCATTTTTACAATTTAATGAATTATACACAAATATAATATTTGTATCATGTATCGAATACAAAAGAAATTATTTTATTTATTCGGTTTGCATGAAAGTTGGAGTTCATGAACAGAATAAAATCTGAATATACTGCACCAAATATTTATTCACATTTTTGCAAGGATTTTGGGCCACATTATAAAAAGAAACCAAGATATGAAATGTTTGTGTATAAACCTTAATTATATAAAAATCAAATTTTGAATTACAACACAAACAAGTAGTAGTTCCTAACCCCAAGTCATAGGAGTTTAAATCGGATTACTTAAAAAATATGAGGCAATAGTGATGAAACACAAGACAATCACTTATAATATGATGAATAGTGAGACATAATAGGAAGGATGCCTGATTAGATTGTGAAAATTTGGTTCTAAAATATGTATTAAATTTGAGTTGAAATTAAAACCATATTCCTTAAAAAAATATATTCTGAAATATCTTACTCCTGTCATAAAGCATCTGAAATTTACTTCAATTCATAACAGAATTAATCAGGAATAAAAACTATGTTTATCAACATTTTATTCTGAATGTATGATTTCTAACTTTATGATTGCCACACAGTATTATTGGAGCAAAAAACTGATGTACAACAATTTTTCTAAAATAGTAAAGCCTTAACACCTTAAATACAAATATATATCTTAAAACAAGATAAAAAATGTTTAATAATTTCTCTGTCAGTTAAAAAAAGACAGTTTCGTTACACACTTATGATGTGAAAAAAAAATGGAATTCTTGTCGAGCATCATTGCTGTATAGTCATCAATAAAAAAAAAGTGTAGTAAAGTGGCTCAAAATTTTTAAAATTTCACAAAACCTCTTTTTAAGTACTGTAAAGTTATTCTATAAAAATACAAGCGTCATACACAAATATTTACATGTATGAAAATAATTTTCAACACTGATCTATGCAAATTAAAGTAAGAAGTCACTAAGCTACGATTACAATGTAATATTTTGGATAGTCTGTATAACACACAAATAACTACTCACCGAAAATCATTTTCAAACTGATCAATAACAATTCTTAAGATATAAAAGAATCTGAAGTTGTGAGTGAGTGACTGTGGGAAAAAAATGTAAACAAACACAGACGCAAATTTGAGTTTAAATACATACTAATTTTAATATTCATGTATTCTACCGCATGTAGCGTCGAAAATAAGAAATATAGTTCGAAATATATTAAAGCCAACCATATTTTTTTGGAACCCCAATTTGTAAAATACGTAGTCAGTATATAAAAGAAACTTTTATAGTCCTTATGTCTGTAATAATTTTTTGAGAATGCTGAATTCCCATTTTTTTTGGTTTTGAATACTTGTAATGTTTCACATTCGATAAAGGTATTCGCTCAAATCTGATACAAACATACTCATTTCAAAATGAGTACGTCTGGGTATTCATTTTTGAGTATTTCTTTTTTCTCCGTGCCATTCTCAAACAGGATGCAGCAGCAATAATGAAGAAAAGTAGGCTAAAGTTTTTCGTATTATTACAGAAGGCACGAAAAGACTTAAAATTTAACTCTTTTCCCTCGCCATTGCGGCTGCGGTAGCCTAATTGTTACGGTCGTGAACTTGCTGGCGGCGAATCGTATGTTCGAGACCTGATAGACCCGTTGTGTAGCGAGGCACGTTAAACCTGGTCGAGATTCCAAATCCTACCACTTGCGTGGTGTGGAGGCTTGGAGGGAAGGTGTCAGTTCAGGTTTTGTCCTCGTCACTTGACCGAGGATCTAAAGTGCGACGTCCATCACCAGTAGCTCTCCTGTTTCTTCTCAACTTAATATTAATAAATAATCACTCCTTCCAACTGCGCCACTGTCAGAACATGCTAAGAATTTACTTGTATTTCTCTCAAGTTGCGACCGATCAATTCCAAACACTGTTTCCAAACGATAAGAATAGTTGTGGCTAAATTTTGAGTGAAGTTTTAAGGTGGAATAGCAATAATTGCAAGCCTGATTATGTACTAGTTTTGCTAGGTGTGCTCTTTCGTTTTATTATTATTATTTTTGTTCCATAAAATAAAAACCTTGTGAATCTGATACGAAATAAAATTTATTTCCGGCAATGTATTGAATTTTTTTCCTACCGGCTCTGAAATATTTTTTATGGATTGTCTTATAAATTATTTAGGATTAGTTAAATAAAATGTGAGTGGAATAAAATGCAAACTTGGAGTAAATAAATAAATTCTTAGTAAATAATAAGAGTGAAAAAATAGTCCAGGCGCAACAGTGAAAAAATCGGTCTTTGTCGTGAATTTGTGTAGGTTTAAATTTGTTTGTTTGTTTGTTTTAGTTTTCAACTGTCAACGGAAGAAACAACATATTAAAAATGTGACTTTCTGAAATGTGACTAATGTTACCCTCCAGATTCTTATCAAATGTGAACACAGGTGTTGGAATCTCTTTCCCCTCTCTTTTCTGCTATAAATGTCTTTAACTTTTCGGATAAAACAGTGTTCCCCAAAATTAAAACTTGCTCAATTCTCTATAAAGTGTCAACATATTTGTTCACAGATATGTGACGTTGAGCTATTCAAGATTTTCTCTTCACTAACCTTGGAGACTTTAATTGAGATTCATTGCATGAAATAACAATTTCTTCCCAACCCAAATGAAACGTGATTACATTAATTAGATGCAGGTGGAAATAAAGCGAAGTGATTCAGATAAGACGATATATAAGTAAAGTGAAATTTAGAGGAAAGAGAGAATGTGATTAATTCTGAGTATAGTTCTCACAAGATGCCGATAATATCAAGAACTAGATACCCGTTATTGCTGTCGCAGAGGATTTGTCGGGGAAAAGCAACCCCAACTGGAAGGGTTTGGTAAGAGCATATTATTTCAGTAATATTTAAATTGGTGGGCTAACCATAGAGAGCCATAACCCATTATTTTATAGTAATTGATAAGTAAATAGTTGAGTTTTAAAAGACTTACGTGTCTTTGGAATAGTTACTGACTTTTAGAGTTAGTTACTTTAACTGAACTATGACACATGAGTCGGACAGAAGTAATCATTCGTTACAGATCAATAATTACCAAGCAGTAGCTACACGAAGCTGTCCATATTGGTACAATTCCAACGAAATTAATTTTTTAGGCAAAATTTTATCACTTTAACTTTGTTGGATACTATTTCAACCGAGTCCTCCCGTTGGCGTGGTGGGGAAGCTAGGAGAGGGGGTGCCAGCTCAGGTATCGTCGTCGTCACTTGACCGAGGCTCAAAATTATGAGGTTCGTCACCAATAGCCCTTATGTTACTTTTAGTGAGACGTTAATATAACTAAAGTTAAAAATTAAACTATTTCAACCGCAAAAGGGTAGAAACAGAGTTATTGCTAGAAAAGGAAATAAAGGGAGGGAAAAAAGTCAATTTTTTTATAATGTTTTTCTTCCGCTGATACCAGATTCTTAAAAAAATGTGCTCAATCTGTATAGATTTTTAGCAAAAAATAAATAAATAAATAAAAGAAAGAAAGAAAAAGACTTCACCTGAGATTGTGCTAACATTATAATTTCGCTTAGCTATTGGTGCCAGAATAACTCTGCTGTGAGGTCCAGACGAAATCAAGAAAACTAATACTATGCAGCTGTCAAATAATATTATAAGCTAGTGAATTTATACAATTTCAGAGTCTGTGGAGTTACAAGAAGTTTGAAAACTTGGGAATTAGTTAGTTTATAGCTTGAAAGTATCGACATTGCGGAATTTGATGTTCTTCCAGTGTTTGTGAGGTATTCATTCAAAATGCAAACGGAAGAACTTTTGATAAGTGAAGAGCTTGAAACTTACGCTACTGACGATGACATTTCCAAAGCTGTCGATAAATGTGTACAGAAAACTCATTTGAAACGAAGATAGTGTGTGGATATTTGCAGCGATGGAGTGGTTACAATGATTCGAAAACTGAAGGAAGTCATGTAGCAAACGATAAGAAGTGCCACTAAGAGCCACTGTACCACTAGTGTATCAATCGGTATTCTCTGGAAGGTTGCCAAAAAATTTAAAACTCGTATTGGATGGTGAAGATCGTGTTTAAAACCTCCCTCTTGAAGCACGCCTTTCAAAACTTACCGCTGAAGATCTGGATAGGGATCACTTCCACCTCTGGTGGCAAACAAAAAAGTGTGGTGACTATCAAAGGGAAAAAATTATCTAGTCTTCTTGTATTAAAAAATGCACTAGTGGTCATATTTACAGAGAATCCTTTTATCCGGCAATTAACTGATGTTTCTTAAATGTGGATACTTTTCCATTATATTTGAAAAAACTGAATGAAATCACCATTTTTCTTCAAGGGAAAGGAGAAATACGATGGGAGAAAATAAAAGTCTTGCGTAAAATAATAATCATGCGAAAAAAAGCATAGTTGATAACTTTCCCGGCATTGATTCCGTTGACATGTACAACTCGATGATAAACCCATTTTCCTATGACTCGAAACGTTAACCTACTGGAATGATAAATGAGACTTTTCAAAATTTGCTTGCGATCAGCGAAAATAGCAGTTTAAAATAGAAATAGTGTGAAAGAAATCAAGAAGAACTCAGGATGTTGGTATATTCAGAAAATAATGGTGTTGGCAAGGCTGCATTTAACTTATCTATGTGAGTCTCAAAGGACATAAAAAACAAATACATGAGCAAATATTCTCAGTCAAGTAATTGGAGGGCAAAATTAACTAAACTTTCCATAAGCTTAAAGAAAATAATGAAAAATTCATCCGTTTCGCTTTAAAAACGAATGAACATTAACTTTTTTTTAGCCCGACAAGGGTGCGAAAAAACCCTGAGAACCGCTACTCTAATAAACCAGAAATGTGTCGCCAGTGAGAAGACCTGTTAAAAGCTAGTTCGGTTGATTGGTTGAGCGTAACCCCTCACACGCATCTTGTACCAAGTTAACGTTATGCGTTTTTACTTTTTACTGTTGAAGGGCATCTTTGATATAACGCTTCATCCCCTCGTCAAAAATGAAGAGATTTTTTAAGCGATTCTTAAGGCAATTCGTATTAAAAGTCAACAACATATTTCAATGGATAGGACAAAAGTAGACGTTGATTACTCCTGAAAGAAACTTGAGTACAATTTTTCAACAGTGGTCTTACTCTAATGTCTTCCTATGTCTCAATTGATTTCGAAAACTATCCAGCCTGCTTGGATTACATTTTCTCGATCGATTGGTTTGACTAAAGGCTACTGTGCTGTATAAAAATAAATACAATGGATCAAATTAAGAGCAAACATTTTTAATTTGACACCAACTAGAATAAAAGTACAGATGTACTCCAAATATCTGAGCTTCATCTAATCGGATCATTAATTATCCTGATTGATCTGGGGGGGGGGGAAGAAATCCACGAACAAAATCTTCCCTTAAACAACGAATATTCAGATGTGTAGTCTTTGGTAACGCGTTGTTTTATCGTTAGCACACAAATGAAAATCATTGGACATTTAGAAACAGAAGATACTGATAAGCAGTTAGTTAAGATGTATAGTGAGAAGGGAATAATTTTATACATTCAAAATTATAAAACTTGAATTAGAAGCGTCTTTGGAAACACGACAGCTGATTTATATAATAAATATTGGAAGACAAATTCTTGTAACTCCACTTCCATGTTGACAAATCTGATGCACAGAAGTTAATCCAATTAGAAGCCACACCGTGGTTATATAAAAAGATTTTTTAAGTTGTAATGAATATGAAAATAAGATAAAAATGAATGTGAGTTGTTAAACCAAGATGCTATTTATTATTTTGCTGTTGTTTCACTTCGTTATTAATTTATATTTTGTTTGAATAACATTTTTTTGGAAAAAAAACTTTCCTTAATTTCCTTCATGGTTATGGGTTTTTATTTTTGAAGGATAGCAAGTTTGAATTTTCGGGCTGTAATAATTCTGGGGCTGTATCAACACGTCAAACGAAAAGCAGGAACTACAGCTATTTACATTTTCAAAATTGAGTGGCTTCAAGTACTAGGAAAGTTGATATGAAAGTTCTACTGAAATTGTTAGGATTATGTTTCGGGAGAGATTGATCCGATGATACAAACGAAAAGGAGAGGCAAGCCTTGAAACAAATCAATAACGTTCGTCCAAGACAATTTACCAAGGAATCAAGCGTCCGTTCCTCACTCTAATTTCAAACACTATCGATGAGAAAGGGTCAAATCTAAAAACGAACTTTGAGCAGACATTTAGAGCAGAATTCAATAAGCTAAAATTTAGAGATGACGAGGAAAGTATAGGTATCTTCTGTAAGGAGAAAGAAGCTAATAATTGAAGAAGCAGGTTTTGATATGCCCGAGGCTTGTTTCTAACTGATTAAGAAACTACCATCAAATTACGAAACCCTAGTTGTGCTTCTGTATCATCTAGAACATGGGACAGACCGCGGCTCCCTAACCGCTCTTTGCATATGCATTTGAAGCTATTCTGCCTCTGTGTATTGTATCTATAGCAATCTTAGCGGGATGGACAAGCAATTTTAAATTGGATTGAAATACATGTACTTATGGCTAAAAATAATGTTTTATTGAGTATATACCTTGAACCTTTTTCAAAATTCAAGTTATTGTTGAAAAAAAGGGATGTGTAAATCGTCCAGGAAAAGTCGAGCTATAGGGCATTAAACGGCAACCCTGTGATCCCACCTGGATTTGCGACTGCTATCGAGGCTCCTCTAAGGGCACAATTATATATAAATTTCTCTCTGATACCTTTATTCAGTTTCTTTGATAACTTGGCTTTCGAAAGTCTGTCGACCCCTGGTCTTGAAAACTACAAACTTTTTGTACATAGAAAACCAACTCATACGCGCTCACACATATATATAAGAAAACCCGAAAGAATATTGCAGAAAAAGAAAGATAAAAAATTTATCCTGATGTCAGATGATTGCCTGATTAAAACTCGAAGCTCTACTAAAGTCAATCAGAAACAAGCAAATATTCATCGCAGTGGAACAGTATTGAACCCTCAGCATTGATATTCTCGGAGGTCATGTGCAGTGAAATCTTGTTTTTATTTCACCAGAAGAGGCCATTTCATAAAAGATTGCTTGAAAAAAAGAGTGACACTGAGAATGATGTAAAAATGATGCAAGCGTATGGAAGTAAAAGTGTCAGAAGAAATACTGAAGTTCAAGCATCACGGTGGTTTTTTCACCGACATTAAACTAAACCAATGCTAAGCGACGCCGAAGGATGGAAACTCCAATTTCAAAATTTCGATTTCTCTGGTTAGATGAGCGGATTCATCACATTTTTGGTGGCCGCAGTAGGTCATGGTTTCAGATTCGTGACTGGCGGTTTTCGTTCAGTCGCGGGCTCAATCCTTAGCTACCAAAGAACCACCGTGTAGCCGGGGCTGATGCACGTTAAATCTATCGGGGCCTAAAGTCCTCCCGTTGGCGTAGTGTAGAAATTAGGAGAGGGGGTGCCAGCTCAAGTGTCATCCTTGTCACTTGATTGAGGTTCAAAATTACCAGGTCCATTGCCAATAGCCCTCGTGTTGCTTCTAATGCTACGTTAATAAAAACTAAGAATTCATCACATTTTTGTAAGTATACGTTCAAGAATTTTGAGAACATACTCCAACTGAAGCTCTTATAAATGATAAAAACTGTAAGAATCGAAAATATTTGGGTCAGGTGGTATTATATTTTATGCTTGAACAAATGGTTTTGTACATGTATATTTGAAAGATGTTTTGTATGCCCCTGGAAGGCAGAGTAATTTAAATTGTGGTGCTAACTTAAAGTTAACAAATATAAAATTCTTTGGCATAATATAGAGATGGTTTTATATGAGGAAAAAGGTGAATATTTTTTAACCGTTCCTTAGAGTAGAGATAAATTTTACATTTTTCGTGATATGCTAGCAAAGTGTTTTGGATCTTATAATGTATCTTTTATGTCTAATTCTTTAAATATTGAATTGAGAGAGATATGGAAGCGTAAATTTTTATTCGCTAATTAAAATTGTGACGTCGGACTATTCGCGATTTTCTTTTTCCTAACCTCGGGGACTTTATAGTAATTTGAATTATATAAAATTACAATTTCTTTCCAACCCAAATGAAATGTAGTGAATTAGTTAGATAAATTAAATGAAGAAGTCAAGTGAAGTGAATTAGAGATAATGATATATAAGTAAAATAGAAATGAAAGGGAGGTAGATAATAGAGATTTATGGGAGACGTGTTGATAGAAATTTATAATTTGGATTTAAGCACCTTAATAAGTTTTGTGGATAGAAGTGAAATCAAGTTAAAGTATTAAGATAAGAATCAGTTGTTTGTAAAAAAATGATTGAATCAGACGACGTAATTGGTAAGTTAAGAATTTATTAAATAGAAAAGTAAAATCTGTGTGTTAGCACTGACAATGAGTTAGAGTTTTGAAGTAAAAAAATTGAGACTTTTCTTAGAGAATTAGGTATAAAAGAGAGCCGCGAGAGCTTCTGTAAATTCTCCAGAAGAAATTGAAGTAGCAGAAAGATTCAACAGAACAATTATAGAAGTGATCCGAGCTTTTGTAGGATAGTGGATTACAATTAAGATTTTGGTGTGAAATGTTACAAGCATTTGTTCACATAGAAAATCGATGCGAATATGAACTGACTATAGATTTGACACCATTTGAAATATGGACAGGTAGAAAAGCTTTAGGCAAAATTTTCAAGATCTTAGGACCTCTCGCATGTTGTTATATCCCAATTTATGAAGAAATAAACTGCAAAAGAAAACCGAGATAGGAATCTTGGTTGTTTACGCAGTGGGTACTAAGGGTTATGGACTTTGGTTAACTCGTAAGCAACCCGTAATTGAAACTATACACGTAAAAATAGATGAAATTAGCAATGGGGGGGTTGCGTTTATATGTTCGGAAATTACCGGAATAAGTTCACTTAATAGGAATCAAGGAATATGTCGAAAGTCAAAAAGTTAAAACGTAGGTAGTGAAACCTGAGAATTATTCTGATTTGAAGACTAAATTAACGAGATATTTCACACTGAACAAGAATAGGAAGACCTCGGCAGGGACGTCTTAAGACATCTTGAGGCCCTGGGCCTTTATGAAAAAACAGGCCCCATCTGCGACCCTTTAATCTAATCTGGTGAATATACATGTACAGTTCAATAAAAGTAATCCATAGTAAAATAAGGTTTTATGTGAATATTCGTTTTCTACATTTGAAATTTGCAGAATCATTAATAAGGTCTTCAAAATTAATTGTTAATATCTCATTTTAAATACTCATCTAGCTTAAATTATTCAATTGTGATTGAGTCATACGATTTCTCAATTCATTTTTGACCAGTTTGAGTTTTGAAAATAAGCACTCATTACTTGCGTTAGCAATCATCATTGATAAGAAAATTTTCATTTTATTATTTCAATTTTGGAAAGCACTGTGAACAGTCTTTCATTATATATGTATGTAACTATAGAGTGTTTTGATCCCAATTCCAGTCATCTCATCAGTAAAGATTAGTGAAGAAAATAACGGCTCAACTTGATTCGGAATGGAAGAACAACTCAACTTAACGAGCATAGCAGGAAGAACGCGAGGCGAGTTCGAGGAACAACTCAACTTGAGGAGCAGAGAAGGAACGGAACGCTAGACGGTCGGGTGAGGAGAAAGCAAGAAACAGAAGAATAATGGCGAACGAACTAACCATGTCTGACAATTTTATAGATGTGTAGCATTATCTTAAATGTTGTGTTTCGTGCTGCATTAATGTCTAAATTAAAGTTTCGCAGCTAAAAAAAAGTCTGGATTAACTTATTATTTTCTATTATAACCACTCTCACCGCCTTACAACTACTCGATGGAATTGGATTACATTTTACTTCATCCAACAACTGTTTTTCATCTTCATCTACATTTATAGAATTATATTATTTATAAATCTTTCTTTTTTCCATTTCTTCTCTTTTCTTTTTCTTCAGCTTTTTGCCAACACTGATCATATATGAGTTGAAATGTTAACATTCCAAGTTCAGTTCCTCTCCATTAATGTCTTTATCGTTAAGTTTTGATATTTTCTCGCATGCTATTTTAATTTCCTGTACAACGAAATATTTTCAAAAAATCCGAGCATTTCAAAGAGCTCCTCATATTTTTACTACGCGTTTGTATAATGCAAATTAGAGTGTACTGTAAATGGTAAAATGTTTTTTATTTTAAATTTCTGGCTGTGGCTGTTTTCAAACGTTGTATTGGTGTCTCTATTTCCTTTCAGAAAAGTTACCCTAACACTGCGTTGTCTTACATGCTTGTGAACATTTTGATACTCCTTTATAAAGGACACTTCCTTGGCTTTTGACCATAACAGTCAAAAACGTCTTTTTTGGTTTTTATATATATCATTAATGATTTTAATAATTTTACACGTTTCGACAAATCCATTATTTTACTCTGGAGAAATAGATTTACTTTGACAATACGTGTCAAAATGTCATTCCAAAGGATAGTTAAAGTAGTTTTTAGTTGATTAATCTTAATTTTTTAACAGAAAATCGAGTATCCGCTGCCTGTAATTGTTACTTAATTAAGCAATCCAAGCTCATGACAATTTCTGAATATCTGAAGCTTAAGGCTTTAATCGCATCTGCGCGTGCTGACCAACGTGTTTTTGATAGGTTTTTCAGTACATTTCTATCACAGCTCATATTTAATGTTAGTATATTCCAACGATGGTTGACAATGAGAAAAAATTATAAAAAATTTGGACAAAATTAAAGTAAATTGTTACATTACAGTTACATTCTATTGCTTGAACATCAGTTAAATTCAAAGAATGTCCTGCACATGGTAAGCATATAGCGTATTTATTTTTTCCTTGAAATCGGGCTTGTAATCCTGAATATTTCCCAGACATATTCGAAGCATTGTCGTATGACTGACCTCTACAATCACTGAGAAAATGTTATTTTCCAAAAATGAAACTACGACATCCGTCAGATACTGTGCAGTATGTCCATTAATATTAACAAATTGCAAAAAATCTTAATGAGTGCATCATTTTGGATATACCGTAAAATAAAAGTTAGTTGGTCAACATGAGTCACATCTGGGTTAGAATCAACGGAAATAGAATAATATTTAACTTTCTGTAATTCAGTGATGATAGTTTCCAAGACTTTTGACGCCATGACTTCAATGAATTCATTACAAATTGTAGCAGATAGATAAGAAGGATTAGCTTTTCCAGAATTACTGTATTTTTTATTATGTCCATTTAAAAATGGATCAAACTTACTTAGAAGTTCCAAAGTGCCTAAATAATTTTTATTATTCATTGAACCTTTAGTTTCGTTTTCCCCTCTGAAAGGCATTTCTCTATGTTTTTTGAATTTTATAGCAGCTACTATTCTCTTTAGCACTTCTTTCCAATAATTACGTTCATCATTGAATTGTATAATAATTTGGTTGTCTACTAGACTGTATAACTGTAACCGACTGTGGTAGTTCATCATACATTTTCTGTGTTCAGGTGCGTTTTCATGCTGTGAAACAGCCGTACTTGCATGCTTCCAATCATAGAATCCGCTGCTGCTAAATGTAGTATTGGAAGATGAAAATAATTTACGTACAAAACAGTATACTTTTCCTTTTGACGGAGAATATATTAGCTTTTCCCGGTCTACAACCTCACCGTTGTGTAACTCTTTTTTTTTTTGAACAACGTCGTAGACAGATATCTTATTTTAATTTTATTGTTATTTGGTTCGTTGTATATACGCGTTGATTTTTCAAATCATTATGTTTGTTGGAACAAACTGACGGATCTTTCTCAACCCTGTAAGACTGCAAATTGTTGTCAATATATGAAGACCACAGCCCTGGATCTGTACTTGCAATAAAAATATTTGAAACGTCAACAGTTATTGTACTTATTTCAGTAGGTCTTATAGCGCCTTCTCGAATACTTAAATAGTCTGCTCCTCCTTGTCCTTCAACTTCAGGTTTATTATCGGATATACTGATAGAAGTGGTAGAGATGGATGTAGAATTTGTATTAATGAAAACTTAGGTGAATTTCGGTAATTTATCAATAGATTCAAACTCTTCCTTCGATCCTTTGAGTTTCGCAGTTACACTTTCAAAACGTTTCATTCTGACTTATCCTGAATCTGGAATAATTAAAATACAAGACTATACCGGTACAAGATGATATACAGAAAAGAATAATTTAGTCAATGGTGGCTCCCTTTTTATTCATATCCTAAAAACAACTAAGAGATTTTTTAAATGATACACATTTTGGGGACGAGTTACTCGAAAAAAAGTTATTTTGCTACTAAGAATAAATACATTGTTCTAAAAATCTTTATGCCATATCTCACGTGATATGCACATAACTATGTGTAGTATTTCCCCCTTTTTTTCCTTCTTTTTTGATAATTAACTTTTCAATATTAATATTACATCAGCTTCATATAATTTATTTATTACACTTTTCCTTTTTTAATTGTCTTACATAATATTTGGAATCTCTTAAAAGTTCTCAGAAAAATATATGTTTGTAAATAAATAAACATATATAACTTTGTTATTATGTTTATCAAACGAAACAAAGAATTATGTTAAAAAGGAAGTTATAGATTCTAAAAAGTAAAGGACATTTATTACATAAATCATTAATTAGGAGAATTATATTTATTTAAGTAATTTTCATTAAAAGCATTTTATACCAATATATGATAAAATACTAGTAAGTAATAAAGTATTAATAAATGATAAAGTATAAATACATTATAAGTTTTAAAATATAAGGACTAAAATTGAAGTATATATAATAATACATTTCAATTTTCTGCAGGAAAATCTGATTGAACATACACACGCAAATAGAAAATTTTTAGGGGGTTGGTGTCTTATGCACTAAAAATCTTTTACTTTGTACTGTGTTGGACGATAATTTCTTCATTTTTGACGTTTATTCTTAGAACTTTAAATTATTGTAAAGACATTTATTTATCTAATTATCAAATCATACTCTAGGATTCCTGTTATATGATTGTTTTTCTACTTTTATATTACATTACTACAAGCTGTAGTACTGTAATATATTCGTTTTATAAATGTTCTTTTTTATTTGGATTTCAATAATAATAAAAAAGGACAATCATTTGAATTTTTAAACAAGTAAAATAACGCTTTCCATATTAGAAGCAAATAAAAATGTTTCTCTGAATTACAATACACATTGAAAATTCTAGTGGAAGATCATAGTGCCTTCAAAATGAAGGAAGCGCTCACTTATGCATATTAATCAATCTAACAAATATTCTAAAGAATCCATTGAAATATTTATGTATAATTTTACAAACAGTTAAAAGATTATTTCATGTTATTCAGAGGGAGAGAGAGAAAATTTACAAAAAAAAAAAAAAAAAAAAAAAAACAGAATTTGTTTAAATTGGATATTATTTTATAACTCTCTATAAAATGCAAATACAATTACATATTATTTTACGTTTTTAATGCGATATAAATATTTGTATATTATCTTAAATCTCAAAGAAATACATTTCAAAATAAAAACATAATTACCTTTTGCTGACTCAAAGAAATTAAATTTAAAGGAAGGAATTGCCAATTTAGAACTGTAAGCCACTCGTTTCTTCAAAAAAGTGCGATTTCCTTTAGGGTCATTTCAACCCTCTTTTTATTAGCCCTGATGCCTGCCATAAAATAGGGAATGCGTTTTTGTCACTTCTGATGGGGGCTTAAGTGTTATCTCTTGTCCATTTATGAGCCATTCCTTAACTCATGTGGGCAAATAAATAAAAGGTCGCTGGAAGGATTGCCTGTTATGTCTGTGGCTGTCCTTCCCACAGCAGCATTTTTATCAATAAACTGAATTTTTCTTGCTTTAGAAATAAAACTAATATTTCCCCTGATTCTCTGCAAACGTCGTAAATAGAAGTATTTGATATAGAAGTAACTGTCTTCAACCAGTCATGTCTGGGAATAACATTTGACGATTAAAATTATTCTGATCATGATCTTATTGAGGTTGAGTAGAGAACGAGACGAGACTCTCCTCAAAGGCGAGGCTCTGAGCCCGGATCCAGTTGGCCCATACCGTAAAACGACCCTACTTAAAAGCACTATTCCTACTATCAAGAATGGAGGTAGCTCTGTATTGTATGGGGTATATCAGTCAATCAGTCAATGGTGCGGGAAGTTTAGCGGGAGTTTGTGGAAGCTTAATGGATGGTGTAGGAAGTTTAGTGGATGATGAAGGAAGTTTAATTTTAGGAAGTGTTTATTGATGGAATCATGGACAAAATTAAATACTTGAATATTCTGAAAAATAAAGCAAAGTGCTGAAAAATTGGGTTTAGGATCGAATTTCATCTTTCAACGCGATAATGATCCTAAGCATACAGCTAAAATTTGTTTAATTGTGGCTGTTGTACAACGCAGTTGCCCACTCCACTATAATCACCTGATCTCAACGATCTTGAAAATATATTGTTACAATTGGAAACATTTGTCTGAAAGCACCATGTCACGAGTTAAGGCCATTTAAAAAATAGAAGCATGGGCTAAAATCACAAGTGAAACAACCCAAAGTTTTGTTAAATCGATGCCACGCCATCAAGAGGCCATCATTAATTCGAAAAGATGTGTAACCAATTATGAATTTATCTTTTATGTTTTCATTTAAAAGCTATGCCAAGTGTATACTCAATTTTGTGACTTAATATGTTGTAGTTTCGGCTTAAAAATTATGTAATTAATTTATTAAACGGGTTTTACACACACACATACCTGTTTTCCCATCTATTATATTTCATAAAATGTATTTTATCACTTAGATATATATTAATTTCATATAAATATTCAGTATTACTTTTTTATACTTTTAATGTGGAAAAAGGAAAGTGTATACTCAATTTTGGGATCCACTGCGTATCTAGTAATTCAAGTATTAAAAATTCTGACGAATCGGATCAAATGTATTTGGTAGATGTCTTTCAGAGAAGAGCTTATAACGCTGAAATAACTCATTCGTTTCTATGAATCTTTGGAAAAATATAATTGGCGTCAAAGCAATACATAAAAAGATAAAAACTATTGACAAATGGAAAGAATGAACGTTATAGTTGATCTTCCTAAAAATAATAAAATTATAGGCTGTAAATGGGTTTATTCTGTTAAGAAAGATGCCAACTCAAAAAAAAAAAAAAAAAAAAAAAAAAAAAAAGGAGAATTTGGGCCCAAATGCGTATCTCAGTTATTTAAACAAAAAGAGAGGACCGTTGTGGCCTAGTGGTTAAGGTCATGGACGCGACACCGGCGGTTTTCGTTCAGTCGCAGGTTCGATCCTTGGCCGCCAAAAACCCACTGTGTAGCCGGGGCTGATGCACGTTAAATCTGTTTGGGGCCCAAAGTCCTCCCGTTGGCGTGGAGTGGATGTTAGAAGAGGGGGTGCCAGCTGAGGTGTCGTCCTCGTCACTTGACCGCGGTTCAAAATTACGAGGTCCGTCGCCAATAGCCCTCGTGTTGCTTCTAGTGCGACGTTAATAAAAACTAAACTAATCTTAAACAAAAAGATTAAGATTAGATTACACAAATATATTTTCACGGCTGTGAATTTTTCCTTAGTGAAATGATTTTTTTATAATGCTAGTTTCTTGGCTGATTTGGATGTATGTACAACTCGATGTAAAGGCAGCCTTCTAGTGTGGTGAGTTACGTGAGGAAACTTATATGTATCAACTCCCAGGTTATGTGGAAAAAGGAATTCAAAGTATGCTTACTAACAAAAGTCAATCTATGATCTTTATCAGTGTAGTAGAATGTAGAATAAAGAATTGAACACTGTGTCAGAATCATTTGGTTTCCATCATCTTAAATACTGTAATTGTGTTTATAAGTTGAAAAACGATGTAATATTACTTTTGTACATAGATGATATTGTGGTATTTGACAAAAGTTAAATTGTATTAAATGTGTAGAGTTTCAAAACTGAAATCAAAATTGGGCATTGTTGAACTTGGAAAAGGTAATTAATAGGTGTTAATTTTGAGAAGGAAAAAAATAATGTATATTTACACGAGGGAATTTATATAAATAAACTTAAAGGTAATTTTGAAGATATTCCTAGAAGTTTTGTTAATTTACTATTGAAGATAGGGTCTTTACCTCCAAAAATATTAATGGAAGTGATGCTATAGAAAAGGAAGTAATGCAAAAGTATCCTAATCGATCATTAATCAAATATCTCTCGTATTTGACTGACAGAAGTCATCCTGACATAGCTTTCAGCATGAATATGAAGTCACAATTTTGCCATGGTTATACATATCAACACTTGCTGATTTCTGTTGATTTACTTATGTTTTTAATACGAGTAATTACAAATTATAAATTTAGCTGATATAAAGAACCGTGATTTGACTACCTACTCGGGTGCAAGTTAGGGATCCAGCTTAACAAAAAGATATTCATCTAGTAGATATATGGTATGTATAGGTGACATTCATTTTTCATAGTAAGCACAAGTAAAAAGAAGTGCATTACACTTGCTAACAGGCAGAGTTTGTGTCTTTTATAGACACTGTCAAGGACTGTTTTGGCTTAATAATATTTTAAATGAAAGTAAATTAGTTCCTAAATTAAAACCTGTTTACTTAATTCCTGCCCAGATTTATTGTCTTGTGACAATAAATCTGCCATATATTTTTATGAAAATAAGAGAATTCTAGAACTAAGCATAATCATATATAATGTTACATTTTATAGAAAAACTTCTTCATAGAAGAGAATTCAAATTATAATTTGTAGGAAGTAAACTAAATTTAGCAGATTTATTGATTATGCTTCAATCTAAAGACAGATTGAAATTTTTTATTTAAAGACTATTTGTATTCTTGTAAGACTGAAGCTGAAAGACGGTTATGCAAATTCCAATATAACTCCTCATCCGTCAGTTCAAATCTGACGTATAGATGTTAATACAATTAGATGCCATACTACGACTATATGTATACAAAAGGGAGATTTTTTAAGTTATAAGGAATATGAGGGTGAAATAAGAATGAATGTATGTTATTAAACTGAGAAGATGTTATTTATTGCTTTGCTTTATTGTGTCTTCGTTAATAATTTATATTTTATTCCAATGAACTTGTTTTTTGAAAAACTTGCCATCCTTTCCTGCAGTACGGCATATAAATATACAAAAAAAAAAAAAAAAAAAAAAAAAACATTGTTTTTGTAGTCATTTAAATAATACGCTAATCGCTTATTTAGTTCCCCCCCCCCTTCTAAGATAGCCTAATGGTCCCGGTGAAAGACTCGCGGCCGGTATTGTTTTCCTTGAATTATGGGTTCAAGCCCTGATGCCACTAAAAGGAGTTCCGCTGTGTAGCGGATCTGATGCACGTTAAATCTAGTCGAGGTTCCAAGTCCTCCCGTTGGTGTTATGTGGAAGTTTGGAGAGAGAGATTCCAGCTCATATGTCGTCCTTGTCACTTCAGTGAGGTTCTAAATTACTAGGCTCATATTGATTCTAGTGTGACGTTAATTAACAATCCCAATAATTTTTTCCTGTTAGTTTTTTTCGTCAGTTATCCTGTCTAGTCGTCCCAATGAATCCAAGTTACTGGAATTCTACTGTACTCAGGACCAGTCGTAGGCATTAGTCAAGGTGGGTAAAATCCTAAGGAGGCAAAACCGCCTGAAATAGATCGCAAAAAAACCTACAAAAATATATTTCGATTACTTGAATCTAGATACGAGTAATAAATGAATAGAAAATCAAACACACAAGGCTTCCAGGCACTCTTATATCGTGAGATGCATCACAGATCGGATATAAAAAACTTATCCAAATGTAAATGGCAGGCTAATGGGTATTTCTAGACGAAAATTGTTAGATGTACCGTCATGAAGACGGCCACCCTCATCAAAACACACACTCGGCTTGCTTTTTCACGGCAAATTGGTTCAAAGAAAAAGGGACAAATTTCAACAAGTGAATTGTGGCAGATGAAGTTAGTAGCTTATCAAACCAAAAATTTTGTAGTGCTCGGTGTTTGTTTCTACAATGATTGCTAGATTATTATTGGGATCAAAGGAAAGTGGACACCAAAGATTTTAGCTCAACAAAAGTGACAAGAAACACATTCGTAGAACATCTATAATGCATTGAATGTTTATTCCGTTTAAACACCAAAAGGTAATTATACTTTCATTTTCAAATCAGTTTACGGTTCATTAAGGTTTAATGCATGAGTATTGTGATCATACACAGGTGTGAAAAAATTAAGGACGTTACGGTTTTTTTCAAAATAACTTTGTGCAAAAGCTTTCCAAATCAACACAAATAATACCATAAGATCCCCAACAAGTAATAACATGAGAATTACAAACAAAACTTACCAAAAAGAAATCAAAAGGATAAAAAGGAACATTATTGAAAAAGTAGCTTGGAGACTAAATACTGCGACTGAAGACCGAAACATCCATGTGACAAGTGTCCAACCAGAAACATCTACCCTTTAGAAGTTTAGATCTTCCCTGACTTCTATGAGGATATCACGTCGTCTATCTAAGCTGGGTATGAGGTTCTCAATGAGTTGTAGAGGCATTGTAGCCTATTCGTCTTGTACCGCCAACCGGAGCTCTGGAATCGTTACAGATGGTAAATTACGGGCTGCCAAGTGCCTCCCTTGAAATTTCCATACAGGCTCAAAGGGATTTCGGTACGGAAGCAATGTCGGTCACTTCATGCGTTCAATATCCACACTGTCCAACAGCTCTTCGACGGTTACTGTGCAATGAACTGGCGCATTATCATCCGTGACATGGAACTGCTGGCCCATAGCGCCTCTAAACAGGAGCACAAACGGAAGGAGAACCTCGTTACAATAGCCAGCCCCGGAGATTGAACATCCCTCGAATATATGAAGGTTGGTACGGCAACAATGTATGATGCTTCCCCAAACGAGAACACCATGATCTCCAAACGGTATCCCTCCAACATTCGATTATGTTGGAGGGATTATTACGGATTTCTCCCTCTCACCAGATGTGTATGCGTCCAGAATCGTTACTCAGGAAAGCCTGCTCTCATCCATAAAAACTACGAAGTTAAAAGGATAGCAAAACGTCAAATTCCAAATATTATCAAAAGTAAAAATTCTAATGTGAAAATAAACCAAAAATTTAATACAATACATCAAACAAATATTAGATAGAGCTAAAATTATTGAAAATATTACAAACAGTTAAAATGTCTAAGAACGTTAAAATCGCAGCAAAACTAAAGAAAAGAAGTAAGTAAGAACAAAAATCAGAAATACTGTAATTAATGCTCTTCCATACTTTGGAATGGAACGTTAGAATTGTGTCCAAATTATAAAATGTTTATTTTGGATAAGTTTAAGAAAATTTGTTTGGATACTAATTTTCCTATTAAATGTATTAATAGAAATTTAAAAAAATAAAAATTATAATCTTAGTTTTTCTTTTACAGGTTTAAAAAACTATACATTTTTAATTTATAATAATAATATTCAAATGTAGTTTTATTCTTTTCATTTTATTTGCAATTCTTTCTTTTTTCACTATTTGTAAGCCTCTTATAACGTAATTTTTGGCAGTAGTATTCTTTTACTCTGATGGATGACATTACTATATCTAGTTTTAACGGCAGTAAGATAATTGCAGTTTAGAGTTGAAATTTCGTTGTTTTAGGTTATTTGTCTTTGTAAGTTTTCAATCTTTTTTAATGCCTTTGTTAAAATACTGGATTGTTAGCCACCTAAGGGTCAATTGTGTAAGGTGGGACGTTTTACCGTACCAGATAACTTAAATTTAATCATATTTAGCTTAAATATATTCTATTCAATAATTTATCGCTTGCTTTAATTTTAATTACATGTATCTTATATAATATTTAATTTAATAATTAATCGTTTGCTTTAGTTTTAATTACATTTAACTTAAATATATTCAACTTAATAATTTATCATTACCTTTAATTTTAATATCAGAAAAGTTTACTATTGTCCATTTCTCGATATTCCATCGTTCGTTTTAATTCTTATATTTAATTGAGTAATTTAATAATAATTATTACAATGTAATTTCTTTTTTTATTTCTCATTAGCTTGGTTACCAATTTCTGAGCGTCAGCAAAAGTTTCTTTTCTTTCAGCCATTTTAACTGCAGCTGTGATATCGCGAATTGCTTTAAGCATTCATAGGAGTCACTTTACAATATTACGTGCTACGCTGTTTTGTTGCAAAATTAAATAAAAATGAAATCATTTTTCTTACATATCTATACAAAAGCACCTCTTGTGTGTAGATTTTTGTAGCGTGAATTTAACTGTTCTGTGGCGCAACGGATTCCCTATTTCGATTCTAAGCCATCGAGATTCTGTAATTGATCGCCCAAGAAGTTTGAAAAGAATGATGCCAGGTCATCACTTCACCGAGGGTCAAAATTACGTCGCCCTTGTGTTGCTTCTCAGTGTGACTCAAATAATCAGTCTCAATTCATCGCTAAAACAATAATCACATCAAGGACAATCATAAGTATTTCATTAACATCCTTCGAATGAAATACTCTGAATGGGGAATTAAATCCTCACTCTTCCTCCACAAAATACAGGTAGTATCAGGAATGTCTGAATATATTCCGAGATGGGTCCGAGAATCTACCTTTTATCTTTCTACCATACTACTTCCAATTTTATATAATTGGTTCCTCCAACCTCTTGTCCCTACCACCCGTTGTTTATCTCCTTTGCTATAATATTCTCCTTCCATTCTATTTTATTAATTGTGCTTCAATTTATAAAGCTATTCTTACTTACAAAGAATTTATAAGCCGAATTCTTAGAATCAAACAATGAAGGGCGAAGAAATGCACAAATTACAAGTTGAAGAGCTTCCTAACCATCTAAGTTTTTTGCATATTCTTGGAGAGGTAATTTAGCTTTAATTACTTATTTATATAAAATTGTTTAACTTATAAAATGTAACGTTTGTTGCAAATTGAATTTCTTAAAATTATTTATAATTTCTTAAATATCGTTACTTTAATAAATGTACGCTGATTATTGGGACTAATTATAAATAGATAGATGAATGGATGGATGGACGGACGGATGGACAGATAGATAAACGTGTATGTGTGTTACGATAAATGTAATAAACTGGTAATTACATATAATTGTCAGTTATTGTATATAATCACCAGAAATGCTGTTGGTACTCTCATTGCCGTAAAAGTCTGTGCACCAAGAAGTCAGAGTGGGATTGTTACGAAACTTAGCATGAAGATACGTGTCAGGCAGATATGTAAATTATTAGAAATCAGCTAGATTGCGCATTGCGTAATACCACCAAAGGGCGTTGAATTTCGTTCTCCTTGGATTATAAAACAGTTAAGCAGAGCTTGCTTACGTTTATTTAATCTGTTGCAGAGGAACGCTTTTTAATTAGAGATGTCATTACTTCGCCATCGGAGATTATATGAGCAGCTATCAGAGTTTGAAAGAAGAAGAATCATATGGATGATGGAAACCGGGTGGTCAGCTCGGTAGTAGAACATCATCTAGGTCGTTCAAGACATCTTCGATAGACCAATAGTCGAGAAGACCGTCACATCATACGACATTCACGCACAGCCCCAACTGTCTCATTGTCCACCGTCCATACACAGGCAACACCTTCACTAATGGTCTATATGTCCGTCCATACCATCACAAGGAGCCTGGCTGAAGGACAATTGCTATCGCGGCGTCCATTACGTGTATTGCCATTGACACTGTAACGTAGTGACTCAAATTTCATGAAATGTCTCGGTAGCGTGAAAGATCACACAGCTTATGTAAAATTAATTTTTTTTATATATAATTGTTAAGTGTTAGTCGCAAGTTGCAAGGCGCCCACCTTATTACTTTTAGCAAAATGTAGCGAACAAAATATCAGGAATAGAAATAGATCAATATGAGTCCATTTACTAAGAGATAGAGTACACTAGAATTCACCAAAACAATATGAATAGCAAGGACAGGGGAATAGCAGGAATTGCTACCTCTATCACTCATTCCTTGCGGGATCGTCTCCTTTTTGCTCTGGTCGCAGGATCTCTTCTCGCTCTCCTCTGCTCGCGGGATCACCTTCTATCGCTGGTCGCCGATTCTCCTCCTCTCGCTCCCCTCTTTTTTTTTCTTCGTCCTCTTTAAATATTTAGGGTAAAGCTGCATCAAGCCCCATTTGATTCTTTTTTCATTTCTGATCAGACAGCCACTGACTTTCACAGGCAACCTCCATCTCTGTCCCCAACACCATTCGTTTTTTTTCGGATGTTGTCCAGTTTGACTCATGGCCATTCTGGTGCCACAAGTCGAACGTCAAATGTATAAGCCCTGATTCCACATGTCATTCCGACGCATAGTTCACAATTCCTGCTCACAAAGACGGATCATCCCTTCCACACCTGTGTAGCAGCACCACGTGTTCAATGAATGTACCAATGCAGTTGACCCCAGGTGTGGCTTATTTATTACCCGCTTTGGAGGAATAACTCTTTTATTATGTCTTTTGAGTGGGGAGACGGAAATAAAAATAGAAGTTCAAACAGATGTCACTATCGGGGATTATCTAGAAGCTTCGTTGCAACACCCACTGCAACCGAGTGGAATCAGGTAGTCTTAAGCGATAAATCCAGATTCAATATGGGCAGTGATGACAATCGTGTACGTGTGTGGAGGCCCCGTCTCAATCCTACCTTCGCTGTAAAACGTAATACCACTCCTATAACTAGTGTGATGGCATGGGGGGCCATTGCATACGATGCAAGATCACCTCTAATATTGATCCGCGGCACCATGACAGACCAGATGTCCATTCGTGATATTCTTCAGCCACATGCATTGCCACTAGTAGCAGGTTCTCAGTAGCCATTATTCAACAGGACAATGCTCGCCCACACACATCGCAGGTTTCACAGGACTGCCTCCGCTACATTTCCACCCTTTTCTGGCATGCTCGATCCCCAGATTTGTGACCGATCGAGGATATCTGTGATAATTTAGGATGGCAAGTTGGACAGCCTGCGAGTTTGATCGAATTAAAGAAGCAAGAAGCAACTGTGGAACGAGATGTCGCAGGACATCATATGGGACTTGTACGCCTTAATGCTCGACAGTATCACATCATGTATTCATGCTAGAGGTGGCCTAACAAGGTACTAAAACTTCCATTCATTTGTAATTTTCTTACTATAAATGATTATTTTGCTTTGATTTTGTAATCACGTACTTACATCAACGTTGTACTTACGTATATAAACCTTCGTTTTATTCTGACACTCTTTTTCTTGGTGCGCAAATTTGTATATATATATATATATATATATATATATATATATATATATATAATGGAAAATTTATCAAATTAACACCTCATCCGGAGAGTTTAAACAATTCTTAACTCGTGATGATATATGACATAAATATCTTGACTGATTGTGATAGTTGAATACAGCATAATTTTTTTAGTATTTACGAGTCAGAAGGACAGTTTTTAATTGGACACTAGACTGCGAATAAAAATATTTTATGATTTACAGTTAAAAAGTCAATAAATGGTTATTTGAAGTCACATGTATGTAGCCTGAACGAAATTTGAATAAGGGGCATATATGTCGTGTGAAATGAAAGACCCAAGTAGAGAAAATAATTTTATTTTAAGAACTACTACGAAACAATTACATATCAAAAGCAAACTAAGTCCATGTTCTAAAAAAAAAAGCATTTATCCATATAATGTTTGCTGCTACTATACAAATTATTAAATACCTTAAGTTTACTTATTTTTTAACATAGGCTGTTATGATATTTAGAATTACAAAGTTTGCCAGATTTTTTTTTTACTTTTGGCTTTATCAGATTTGCATTGTCCCTTGCAAATGCATCGCTGATATCCCTGACCTCTAGAAAGAGAGGATTTTCTATCATATTCTAAAAAGAGATATTACCGAATCTGGAACATCTAAAAGCATAACGAATTGTTCTTCACAAATTGTGTGAACTGATTTCTAGTATACAACTGTGTAAGTCTTTCTCGTTTTGACTCTAACTGATAAAACCCTTCGTTTTGAACTTTTAATAGCACAGTTAGTAAATTTCGTGAATAACTTCTTACTGTGTAAACGTTTAGTACTCATAGTTTCAGTACGTCATCAACTTTATCAAAATAAAATTTAAGATTTGAAACTTTCAGCATTTTCTTTCCATGTGATTATAAATTTTTAGCTCTTATTTTATGTTTTCTTAGTAATTCTTGTCTGCTAAGAATATCTCTCTGGATCAATAGGACTCCTACCTCCTCCCCTGAGTTTCAAAGTTAACTTCAGGTGGATGGTCATTTTGCGATAGATTGTTATTAACCACGTCAGAAACATCTTCTCTTTCACTATTGGTGTTTTTGGAACCGTTATTAACTGTCTCTAATAAAGCCCGAGGCTCGGTTTTAATATGTCCAAAAGAGTTATTCTGGAAAGGAGACGTTTTCAAGCCTACTTTTACATACTTATATTGATTCAAATTGTTTTATAAGGAGTACGTTTGATGCCTTTTTGAAATGACCTATCTCTCATAAGTTGCACAAAGTGTAATCCTGCGGATCATATTTGATTGCTTTTCAAGCAAGAAAGCATATTTTCTTTATCTTGGTTTACACGCTCGAAGGAGTTTCGAGTCTGGCTGAACCTAGGTTTTCAGTGCACAAATTTCAGATCCAGCCACATTGCACTTGTACGATTTGGTTACTGAACGCACTGCCATTGTCACTTTTCAGTAC
Source organism: Nephila pilipes (assembly GCA_019974015.1). Classification (NCBI taxonomy): domain Eukaryota; kingdom Metazoa; phylum Arthropoda; class Arachnida; order Araneae; family Nephilidae; genus Nephila; species Nephila pilipes. The sequence continues at coordinate 457,104 of BMAW01063481.1, read as the reverse complement.
ACTGGGGTTCCAAACACAAAAAATATCAGTTATGTGATATGCAACCTCTTCTGCACGTTTGCGTTTTAGGGCACGCAACTGTATGCACTCCATTAAGTAGTCTTGATAGACAAATATAAATTTAATATCATTATCTGGTTGTGACAGCAAGTCAATTAATTATATATGGAATCTTAATTTCATCTCTTGATTAGATCTAACAAGTCCTTTTTTGGGCACCTTTTTTTGACAACTTTCCCACAATTTTAAATAAATCACCACTTCGGTTTTAATGTTTCTGTAATTTTTTAAAGTTCTTTTAGTATCTTGTTTCTACTACTACTATTCTGCCTCTGCTTGATAAGTAAATTTCATGAATTATAGTAAAAATTTCTTCAAAGTACATGCAAAATCTAACACTGGATCTGTCTTTAGTTTTGCGGGAGATAAATTTTTCAGCATTACCCAATTTCATTATGTTATATCTTTTTAGTATTTTGTAATATTTTAATTTGTCCCCATTACTTTTGATTTTACTATTACTCACATTTTTTAACAAGTCTCCGTGCCTTTCTTTCGTCAGAAAAACATGGTTTGCTTTCTTAAGGTTCATAATATTAAATAACTTGGAATTAAAATGTTCACACACACAAACATGCCAGTCATTATTTTATATTTTAAAAAATACGGAAAGGTAACGAAAAAACGTCTAGCTAATAGAAAAACGTCTAGAAATAGTACTAAAATTGTAGTCCTATATTGCTTGCGTAGACTGGTGCATACAACATCGACAATAATGAATAGGATGTGTGTTATTTGTGCGTTGTAACGCGTTGCCTTACAATAGTCTGCGTCATAATAGAAGCCCAGCAGCTGCTGAAATTGGACGAATTTTGCTAACATAATGGATTCTTATCACATACGCCGTTAAATCGCAGTGAATAAGTAAACAAACGGGTTAATTTGATAAATATTCAATAATTTATCACATTTAAACCCAATGGAAGTGATGATTATGAATAATCACCGGTGTTTATGCAAAATCATAGGATTAATCACATTTTCGTCGTAACACACACACAAATATATACAATATATATATATATATATATATATATATATATATATATATATATATATATCTCCGTATAATATATACAAAAGTTTAAAAACATGTATGTAATCTAATACTATTAATTAAATTATTTAAGTATTGCTAAATTTCAAGAAAGAGTGTCCTTTTGAACAAAGCCAAATTTTGTTATAAAGTGATTTACTGAGGGGAATGGTTTGGATCCATAAAATATTTTAAACCAAGCATTTCTGTTCATAGCCAGAAGTGACTATTTGAATTACTTTTTCTCAATTTTATTTTAAATTTTGTATTCTTAATAGTTCTAATGAATTTTTTTGAAAAATACAATTTTTTCCGATCGATTTACTTTTATGTTTATTCAGTTCATAACTTGATTTATATTTCTTATAATTTATATATTATGAGTTTCATTAATTTTATTTTATTTTATATTTTTTGCAGTAATTACTTATTTTTATTAATAGTATTGAGTGGCAATTATTTTTTCTTTTGTATATTTTATACGTTACCTCTACAAATCTTATAAAAGTACCCCTATACAGTTTCATGGAAATATATGGTTGCATAGGGTTTTGTAGTAAATTATGTTTGATATTAATGTAATGTTTTATACTAATATTACTCTGTAAAACGTTAATTTTGGTGAAGCTTTTTAATTCGTGACATTAAAATTCTCAGTGATAAATTTTTAGCTCACTGAATCCTAATTTAAAATTATTACAAAAATAGTATCGAGGAGAATTTTTTTTTTTTTTTTTTTTTTTAAAAAGGGAAAAGAAACGTAATAATTATACGTTTTTATGCTTAAAAGAATAAATTTAAAAATTTCAGAAGATAATTTGAATTTCAAATAGCAAACTGTTACTAGGACTTTCCCTAGCCCAAAATATTTAAATAAATAAAATATCTTTCCTCAAAATCATTCTAAAAGTGTGTACACACTCTCGCATATAAATTAACTTCTGAATAAAAACTTAACTGAAATACATCCAACGAACAAGAGTTACATTTTCAATATAAATATTGCTAGAATTTGTTGTGTATGTATTTTAAAGATCAAATTAAAATCAGATCATTGAGTGAATTTTTCAGTCCATCGAAGCACTAAAGAGACGCTAAGAAATTTTGATAGATACAAAGATCTCCTTTCCCAAAACGCATGTATTTTTAGAATAAACTCGGCACTAATGCTTAGTTTAAGAGATTTTCAAAACAAGAATAATTTTCCCTAATCTTAGTATGAGAAATTAGCCACCCCTTCCATAGGGGCATAGCTCTGAGATTACTTATTTTATAACAATTTGTTCCACTTTTCCTTAGAATCTCAACGAGATATTTGTCTACAATAGTTTTTTAAGACCTCAAATTCTTAAAATTCCTTATTTTAGATTAACCCATTTTTTATCCTTCTTAGTGAAACATCGTTCTTTTATGTTGTTAATAATAAAAATATTTATTTCGTTAGAAACCGACTCAATGCTGGATTATTACTATTCAAAGTAGGAAATAAACTGGAAAAAACTATTTGAATACATAAAATCTAACTTTCCTGATCTAAATGAGACGAATCAACCCATTTCTATAAATTATTTCATGATAGCTCCCTTGAGTTTTAATTATGGCATTGTATTTTTTAATTATTTCTTAAATAGATAACTTTCAGACTTGTAAAATTGTTTTTCCTCAATAAGATGAGAAAATCACATTTTACCTGATTGGGTCTAATCGATCAATATTACTTCTGCACGTATAAATAGACACAAGAATAAATTGGATATTTGTGAAAGGTCTGAATTTCAAAAAACGCTCAATAGATGTCGCGTAATAGAAAAATATTTTCTTAGTTGTTTGATTTTGAGCCGGATATGACTCCTGTGCTTCATATAGCCCAAAAAGAATAAACCGATAATCTTTCTTACAACTCTGCGGGCCAATGTTTTAGATGAGAAAGAACAGTAGAATTTCATGTTGATATGAAACTAAGAAGAAATAGGTACTAGTGATAAGTTAATTGCTGCGTCCAAAGGGGAACTGGGAGATAATCAGAGTTTGAATTCTACATCATAATTTACCTGGCTGCAATCAATGCGTCTGTTGTTTTGATACATATAAATCCTTCTTATAATGAAAACAAACTCTGCAGATGTTATCTTTTTCTAAAGGGAATGACAAACTTTACAAGAATTAGACTAAAAAAAAGTCCCAGTAATGGTAAAGACATATTGGCAGTACCAGCAAATGAAAAAACAGAAAATATCAGAACAGCTAAAACAGGAAAGTTCAAAGAATACGTCTAAATAGAAATCGGAAAATGCAAACGAGGGTGACTTGATGCTTCTTTCCTAGTAGCATGTAAAATAGTACAGTAAATTTTGTCATGAAAAAAATGCATCAAGAATAATGGAGTAAAAGTATAATGAATTTGTAATTGCAAATTATGTTACATCTTGGGAGCTTTTAAATACCACTTAGGCAAACAAGAGAGCGGTTAGTTAGAAGGGTAACGAAGTAAAAAAAAAACGAGGGGGGGGGGTGTCAATTTGAAATAAACACAAGAATGAGGAAATAAAACTATATAAAAACAGTAGTTATGACCTAATATAAAGCAAATAATAATTATGAGCTAAATGGGGACTCAAAATAATAAAACGTAGCTTTTCTCAGAAGGGTAGGAAGGGATAACAGCGTTTTTGAAATGCTTAAATAGTTTTCTAACGCTAGCCCGATGAACTTAATATTCGAGAAATGTTCACTGACACTTCTATTATTACATTCCCTGGATTAAATAAATGTAAACCAGTGTGTTTTTCTTTGATGAACCACTCTATGCTTTAACGCTACAAATAGAAGGAAATTCTTTACATATGCTCGTTACCATTACTCTTTGTCTACGTTCTTCATATAACAGTCAAGTTCGAAGCAATTCAAAATGTTCAATTGATCTCGCGTGCTTTGAATACAAATGATGTTGCAATCGACGGAACAAGTATGATTTGTGAAAGAAATATATGATTTCTCGTGAATTATTTTTGCTTTTTCTTAGAAAGAATAAGACATGAGAAAAAAAAAAAAAAACAATAACTGAAGACTATTTAAGACGCATTTGAAGTAAAAGCATGCCTTTAAAAGGCGAGCTCAAACATTTTCTCTGGAAAGTCGCTTTTAAAATACGTTTCTTCGACATCTTAATCGCTTCTTGACGTTTCAGAAGCCATTAACGCCAAAAGCCACAATTTTAACCCTGACCTTTTTCAGCTGTGCTTTTGGCAGCCATTAAAAATCAATTGAAAGAAATTTTGACTACGTTTTGGAAAGTGCATAAAATTGAAAACTTTCCATTCAGACCGAGAGTGGTTGTAAGAAGTAGAAAACGTATCGAAAGTTATAAGACTCGAAGTTTAAAATATTTCAAGAGGGTACGAGGAAAAAATAAATTTCACTATCCATGATAGAGCAAATGTAAAAATAATAAATGTACAAATAAAAATCCAGCAAATGCAAAAAAGTAAGTCTTATACGAAAGAGCAATAAAAATATTTCACAAATATTAAATAAATATGGAATGTTTGGAACGTTCGTTTGAATTAAGTGAGATCAACATCCCCTTTTCTGAATAGTCTAGATCCCCGAATTAATTTTTTTTCTGATTAACGTATCCATTTATTCCACTCGACATTTGCTCCTAGAAATGCATTTGGTTTAAGATATTTTGCTTAACAATTTTATTTACGGAGTGAATATGCAACAGTTTTAAAGAGGATTGAATCATTCATTGTTCATTCATCAGCCTGCAGAAAAGTAAAAACGTAATGTGCATAATTCGGCTATCAAAGCAAATAATGCTTTTTTTTCTTTTAAATTCTCAGAAAAAAATAATTTTATTTAGCTCCTCCATCCGAAAACCCAGGAGAAAAAGGACAAAACCTTTGTTAGAATTAATAGAAAAAAAATCGCTTCAAAATAATTTTAACTTCTAGCATATAGATTATTGATAAACTTTGACCAAAATTATAGAAAGTATGGAAAAAAGGAAATAAAAGACAAAATATATTATCAAAAGAAAGTACGAATGAAGAATTTCATTTCATCTCGAAGAAAACATTCTATTTACTTTAAATCAATTTAAAAAATATGAACTAGAACGAATCCTTTACGTTCAAAATATTTTTCGCTGTTTTCATAAACATGAAATTTGAGAAACATTAGGAAAACAGAAGTGAACATCTAAGAATACGTATGAAACACAGGTTATGTTTCAAAATGAAAACAGCTGGTCCCACCAAAAAAAGTGTGCAAATGGGAGTTTACATTCTAGCCATTTCAAATTATAAAATCGACTTTTTTGTGATTTTTCTTGCTTAAATTGGTGACTACATTATTTACCATTGTTTAAGATGATGAAGAGAGGAAAATCTTTTAATCAGCCAATAATTCAAGCATTTGCCTGCATTAGGATCCAAGGCCCTCTGTGAATACATGAAATACATCTGATAGTCTTTGAAATGTTTTTATTTTCTGTATTGTAGCATTAGCATCACATTTTAGGATTACTGGGAATTTGGTGACGAGAAAAAGGAACACGAAAGGTTGATTTTGGTCTGAAATTTATTTTTCGTTTCAAATATGTCGGAAATGAGATCAAAAATGCTTTTGATAGAATCTAACCACAGATATATTATACCGGGTCAACCCGCGGTGTTGTGTCATTTGAAACTTTATCGTTCATAAAAGTATCACATTTTACCATGAGTGGGGTGCGTATCACATCCCATTACTGTGGGAGAATCTTATTACATTGACTCAACTATCGTTACAAATTTTCTTTTATATTCTTGTTCAGAAGCAATTACAAAGTTACGGCACGTGGAACGCCTCGCGTTAGAGGGCGATACACGATGCTTACATCACCACCAAACTTACTATTGAATAGAGGTGTGTGCACTAGACGCGGAGAGGGAATGCGACGCACGGATCATTCTAAATAGCAGCGGCGATTCTGTCTGCAGCAAGCCTAATATATTTGACCCAGAAGCGTATGATTCCAGAAATATTGACTGCTCGGTGTCTTTTGATGGCTAATAATTTAGCGCCAGTTTTGTGTTGTAACTCCATATTTTTTTTTATAATTAAATTTCATATTAGCACATTTAATTCAATAAAATATAATTTATTTTAATTATTACAGAATAAGTTTTGATTTCTCTAATGGGGATTGGGTGGATAAGTCCCTTCTCGCGACTCGAGAAGTAAAAGTAGTTTTTAACGTGAAATTTCGATTAGTGTTGAAGGAGTCAAAATTAAAACGGTGGCAAAAAAAAAAAAAGAAAGAAAGAAAGAAACAACGTGGCCCACAAAGTCTTTTGGGTTAGACAGGCCTGTATGATACGATTAAGATACCACGAGAAAACTCGTGTTAAGAGGACAAATAGCGAATTACTCATGAGTAACATTTATCTCAAATGTATACCAATAATTTTGTTCGAATACTCTACAATGTTATCTGTTACACTACAGTTACATTCCCTCTCATGATCCCTCTTTATTTTCAGTTTATTATTTTCTTTAATGTTTCTTTTGTTTAAAAGAAAAGAAAAAAAGAAATTGGCTCCGTTAATTTCGTCAACATTTATTACAATTAAGTTACCCATTTTATTTATTTATTTATTGCCACTTGATTATGAGGCGCCTCTCACATATGTTTATATATATCTAACCTTTATAATATCTTTATTTATAACATGCAAGTCTTCATTTCAGAGTTTGCCTTGAAATAATTTTTAATCGAGATTGTTCAGATGAGAAATGCGGTAATCAAGTTATATTTTGAGAAATTCTTCAAATATAACAATGAATTCTTATATATAGCAATATATAATTATTATAGCTGCTATTTATTCATATATTTAGCTGAGAAAGTATAGATAAACCACCACAATGTTCAGAAAAATATATTCTTGAATAATCGGGGAAAATAAAAAAAATTTAAAAGAAAACCTTTTTTTATGAGAAATAATTTAAATGGTTTTTTTCAAGTACATTTTGATAGCACTAAGTTTTTACGATGAAGATAATTTAGACAATAAAGAATGATTTTTATTGAACAACTTAATTATCGAGGAAAATTAATAATTTATTTTTGTGTTTGTTTTCAAAATGTTTCAAATTAAATTAAAAAAAAAAAAACTTTATTCTGAGTTATTGATTAGTACATATTACGTGATCGATTGTATCATTTTATTATCATCCAATTCAACTAAAATAATTGTATTGTTACGATCCTCAATCAAAGGCACAATGTAATTAAATATTTAATTAACTACCTTTTGAAGGATCGAAAGTGCTATAGTTTAACAGTAATTATGAAATACACAGTTTTGTAATTAATATAACATAAGAATATCTCGAAGCATTTTCATTTAAAGACATTCAGAGACAACCCAAATTTTCTAATTATTTCCTAAAAGTATTATGTCAACTATGTAATACCCAATTATGTAAAACAAAAATAGAATTGAATTCCCATTTTAAAAACTTGAAAGTACTGAATTTATTTTAAATAGTTACTTTGGTGTTTCAAAAAGAATATTTTTAATTATTATTATTATTTATTTATTTTTTTTTTTGAATTTTCTGCAGGATTTACTTAAAAAATTTATACCGTATTTAACTTACGCGAAAGAAAACAAGGTATATTTTTACTTTTCAATCCAAAATTCAAATTCTCCGTCACAGTGAGAAGAAAACGCATTCTACCATTAAAAGGATTCCCTGTCTTGATGAAAAAAACTTTCAAATAATCTAATTTTATTATTTCAAATATAACATATGTTTAATCCAATTTTTTGAGGCTAAACTTCTAGTAACCCTAAATGTAGTATTGATGTCTGTATCGATGACAAAGGCATGCCCAAATAAATTATTCGTTATCGGCTTTCTTACGGGTTATTTACATACTTGACTTGACTATGAATAATTTTCGAGATTTCAGGAGTCTGGGACTTTTCTTTCTCAGTATAAGTGAAAGATCATGATGGAGAAATAAAAAGTTTCAAGTAATAGTCGGCGACGAAATGTTGTTCGGACGGGCAAGCAGAGAGGAAAGAAAGAGGTGTGGTTTCACTTGGCGGCCAGTCAATTGCGTTACATTCTATCAGCACTCAGAGCAGGTAAAATGTGCAAGATAGTCTGAGCCAAGGGCGAGCCGGAGAGCTCTCTTTCTGATTGGAAGTTGAGATGGCTGCTATTGGAGGAGATCGTCAAATGGAAAGTACTTTGGTTTTGTACAGGAAATTTTAAAAAATAAAGAGTTTCTTAGTCTAAAATAAAAAAAGTCGTGCGGGCTTTAAGACGTTGGTTTTAACTTGGATGCCTTAAAAATAATTATGGGATCCAATAATGTCTTAAAATTGCTGGCTACTGTGATAGCAGGATTATTATGGTTAATGATTCCTCTATGGAAGGTAAAAGAAAGTTTAGTTACTCAAGTTAGAATTTAGTCTATTTGAATTACTTTATGACGAAATTTTTTATTTAACGTTTGCTGTAAAGCTATAAAATGGAATAAAAAAATATTTTATTCTGTTCTATTTGAAATATTCCTTGATTAGTTTTTGTGGAGAATCCCATATTTGGTTCGCGTAAATGATTATAGGTAGGATTTGTACATAAGGAGTTTATTTTTCAATGAAATTTTGGTGCAATTCACATACTGGATACTTGAACTGATATTGAGAATATTTTATAATATGCAATATGGATTCATTTGAAGCTACAATTTTATTTTAATATTAAAAGATGCGTTATTAAATACAATTGGAACTTTTAATTCAGTGGATTTTTAACATTTAGTCCTGTGACTCACGCATACAAATTTCAAACGACCCCCCCCCACACACACACCTTAAGTATACATTAAAAAATATGTTGCTAAATTTCTAATTCATTCAATTTCTTAAAAATTAACGAATAAATTTATTTCCTAATTTATTTAATTTTGAAAAAAAAAAAAAAAAAAAAAACTTTTGTTATAAAGAATAAAGTACTCACCCTATCACCTTTGTTGCTCAACTACTTATCCATATGGTTAAATAATTATTTTACCTCAAAATATAAATAAAGTAGATATTCTTAAGAAATAAATCCTAAATTTGGTCGAATAAAACTCTAAAGTACAAAATTATATTGTTCTTGCAATGTATACGCTTATGACGAAACCGTGACAGCTGACTATACTAACGTAGCGTTTTCACACTAGTCTCAGAGGTGTCGATACTTATTCGTTTTATTAACTGGTCAGGAGACGGGTATTACTCGTTTACTATCATATTTTGATTTCGCAATCGCACTGTGCAATTGCTGCTATAGTTTAGTTTTTATTAACGTCACACTAGAAGCAACACGAGGGCTATTGGCGACGGACCTCGTAATTTTGAACCACGGTCAAGTAACGAGGACGACACCTGAGCTGGCACCACCCCCTCTCCTAACATCCACACCACGCCAACGGGAGGACTTTGGACCTCGAACAGATTTAACGTGCATCAGCCCCGGCTACACGGCGGGTCTTTGGCGGCCAAGGATCGAATCCGCGACTAAAAGAAAACCGCCGGCCGCTAGTCCACGACCTTGACCACTAGGCTACCGCGGCCCTAATTGCTGCTATAATAATGCGATTAATGGTATTTTTTTTTAGTATGTAAATATGATTTAAAACTCTCAGCCAATATTACGATTTTATAACCCTACACAGAAAAGTGTATATATTATAGATAATGAATAGGAATTGCGACTGAATTTTCTTTAAATTCATATATCTAAATTAGACTTTCGTGACACCAACATTTCGCTTTGTAACCTCATTGGAAAACATCACCCACAGTTCAAGAAAAAATCTGCTTTATTAAAGCCTCCCCCATTAATATATTTTAAAAAATATATATATTTGTTGAGAAAACTGTCCCAAAGGGTGTTTTTAGCCCTTACAGTTTGGTGAGAATAAATTCAATTACATGCCTAAATTGAATATTTTTGCTCTTGAATTAAACAATTGCGAAATTCCCAAGTTTGATGTGGGCACGGTAGCCTAGTGTTCACGGTTGTGGACTCTCAGCCAGCGGTTTTCACTGAGCCGTGGGTTCGAACCTTGATGCCAGTAAAGAATCACCGTGTAGTCGGGGATGATACATGTTAAATCTCTCTTGGCTCAAAGTCCTCCCGTTGGCGTGGGGTAGAAATTAGGAGAGGGAAGTTCCAGCGTAGGTGTCGTCCTCGTCACTTGACCGAGGCTCAAAATTATGAGCTCCATCGCCAATAGCCTTCGTTTTGCTTCCAGTACGATATTAATAAAAACTGATCAACCCAAGTTCGATTTTCTTATAAGGGATTCAGATTGCTTATGTTTGTGAAAGTGGCGTATAAATTAATTAATTATTAAAGAAAATTTTCAAGTTCTGAGTAATGAACTACTATTTTGAAATCACTGAATAAGGTAGTTAAATAGGTACAAGACATTGTGTAAGTGACTGCAAAACCCATTTTAGTACTTGAAAGCGAATAAGGTACACCAAGAAATATGAAGAACTATATATACTTCCAGTGATAATGGTAAAAAATAATTTTAAATTATTCGCATATTCGGCAACAACAATAATAAAATACAAACAATGCATTTATAATAAACGACTATTCAACAACAAAACTGACCTTTAATAAACTTTCACACGAAAAAATTATCTCTAAATATTTGAATTCGAAATCAATGTTGCTCAGCTTTTATTTCCATTTGTAACATGTATATAAACAATCGACGCTAAATTAGTTTCCAAGAGTTAGGTAGAAATTATATATTTCTTTAGATTTTTAATTTTTTTTCCTCGGTTAGTAAAAAATTCAGTTAGCATGTGTCATTGAAATAATAATTATTTTATGTGACGCCATACGGAAAGCAGAAATGGTGGATAAAATTGCCCTTCAATTCCTTTCAGTCACTTAAAATGAAATTAGTTCATTCCTTAAACATTCATAATTGCTCATAAAATGTTTTTTAAGAAATCTGAAGCAAGTGAACTCAAATGTATCATCTGACAAGACTAAAAATTGGAGTATTACTACTATAAAATTTTTTTTTTTTTTTTTTTTTTTTTGTTTCGAGAAATAAAATTATCTGAAGCATTACTGTAAAATCTAGTAAATATAATACGAGTATTCGTTTATTTTATTATCAGGTTAGGAATAAATATTCTTTCCTTTTAGCTTCAAAACATCATTCTAAAGTTCGAAAATGAAACATTTGGAACATGAAACAGATGATACACAGGAAAATAAAATTGAAAGAGTGAAAAAGAAATGACTGGTATTGGAGCTGGAGATTCCTATTGGTTTGTAAAAAGTTATATATTTTAAATATTAGTTAAGGGTCATAAAATGAATACCTGCAGAAGTATGTAAGTATGAAATAGGAAACTTCTGTCTCTCTAGGCTCAAAAATGAAAGTGAAAAATAAATTACTCCCCATTCCCGTAAGCGGGTAAGAATGCACAAAATCTAGTAAATGCCAAAAATAACTAAAATTAATATGTATTAAATTTAAAGCTTCATTTTGAATTTGAAATTGATTTTGGCAAGCCGCAGAATTCGAGATGAATGTTTCTCAAATTATTCGAGTGCCCATAATCTGACTCACTTTTCTGTCCACTGTTTAATGTAAACAAAACATAAAATTTCCTTTTTCGTATTTAAATCAACGCTAAATATCAATTGTTTCTGTCATGAATTCTATGAAGGAAAAGAAATCCACAGAGAAACAACTGTTGACAAAAACCAATTAAAACATAAAATTAAATTAAAAACAATTAAGTCTGCAACTAAATTTATTTATGATATTACATTTAAAGATCTTATTATTAATTATAAAAAGCATTTTTACATGTTTTAATTTGTTAACAATTACTTAAAAAAGCATATATAGAATTAGCAAAGAAATTGTTTGTTTTGGATAATTTTTTACTAAAATTGCCCTTTAATTTTTTTTTTCTTTTTGGATAAGACCTGGCTAATAATCAAAAATAACAAAGAGTAATATTTTCTGAAAAACTATTGTTTTCTTTCTGTTGAAGTAGCTGCCTTTCTCTTTAAAGAAACATAGCGAAAAGCAGAAAAAGAAGTAATATAAAAATATTGGTGAAATTGGAAAATATTGTAGAACAATAATATCTAAACCTTATTTATTGTTCACGTACTTCAAAGATATAACGCAGATTTTAATTTTTTTTTAAACTTTCAATCCTTCACAAAAAAAAAAAAAAAAAAAAAAAAAAAAAATTAATTTTTTAAAAATTTTTTAATAAAATTTTTTTTTTTGGTTCTTTATATATATATATATATATATATATAAAGAAATTTTATATTATTTTAATTAATATTGTTTCTAATTAGTGATAGATTTTTTTTTTACTTAGCGCTTCGAAGCAACAAGCCTCGGTCAAGTGACGGCATCTGAGCTGGCACCCCCTTTCCAAACTGCCAAACCACGAAGCTGAAGGACATGGAGCCTCAACAGACGGGAATACAAAGTCACTTTTTCAAGGATTCATTTATTAACTTATATTATGTTTCGGTGTTAGGGGGTTTTCGACCCAGTGGAGGGGGTGAGAATATTTAGTGTTGACCTTGGATGTCAACTGTTTCGAACCTCGGTCCATTGGGTCCGAAGAAATTGGCCGGTCGCTTTTTGATGAGCCCCTTCCAACTGGGCTAAAAGAGACGTCTCTCTCAGGCTAGTAACAAGGCGTTTTAACTTTGTGCGTTGTTGTTGAAGAGAGTCGCTGCACACTTCCCCTCCACTATCATCGTGATGATACAAAGGGAAACATTCTAACTGATATTTGAAGGAAGTAGGTGATTTTTCCAGCCGTTACTGCAATTGATATACATCCCCTTCCTTGTTGTATTGAGTTTTGCTCGGAATTATCTCCATTTGACGTCATCGGCTGTCTCTAGTTGAGTGGCGAGTCTCGTCGACCCGTGCGTTGTATCGCTTGTTGTGATTTATGTGCGGTTGTCTTAGTTAGACCCGGAGAAGCAAGTGTTTTGCGTTGGGGGAGTGCAGTAGTTTTAGACTGTTAACTATTGTCTAAATCATGGGTTACCAGTTCGGCGTTGAGTGATTTTCGACCTCGTGGAGGAAGGGAGAATAGTCCTTGTAGGCCAGCGGCTGTTTCGAAACCATTGGGCCCGAAGAAAAGCTGATAGGTTGCTTTTTGCTGCGCCTCTACCAACTAGGTAAAAAGAGGCATCTAAATCAGGCTAGTTAGCAAGGCGTTTTTAACTTCTGGCGTTGTTGGTGAGGAGAGTCGCTGAAATGTGTTAACAAATCAAAACGTAAATACTTTTTTTCAAAAAACGTTCACAGAAAAACTTTTTTAAAAAGATTTAAATAAACTGTAATTAAACACAAAATTAAATTTAACTATAAATAACCCTAATCTGCTGCTTTCAATATAAAATTAATATATTTGCCAAACTCTCTATCTGCATTTGCTCTTTAGGGACCTGATCTCCTGCATCCGCCTGAAATTTTAACAAACGTTAAAAGTTCCTTTATTTACTATAGTTTCATCAATGTTATTTAAAATATAGACCTGTCATTAGCTCTTAAAGAAGGATTTTTGTACACCGGAAAATATGATAGTCTGAATGATTGGTAATCATTTTTGTCTGTTACTTTAAATTCTTTTTTGCTTAGCGCTATCAAAGTCAGTGAAATTCTCAGACATAATTACAATGTTTTTATGATAGTCGGGTTTTTTTCACTGGCGTCAATATCTGTAGCATCTTTATAGGAAGATTACCAATTTTCTTATTTTACTACGATTTCGAACTCCTACAGCAATCCAAACAACAGACACGGTTTCTAAAAACCATCCCTAAGTTTATGACTGTTCAACAATCATGGAAATTCCTTAATTCAATGTCATGTGTAATTTACGTGATTCATTTGTGTGTGTATATATATATACTGGTGTGCAAAACTTAAGCAACAATGTTAATTCAAGCAGATAGTTATGAAAATACAGAAAAGAGGTTATTACGATCAGTATAATTAACACGCAATTCAGTCGAAAGGTGATGCGTATGCAAATGTCAGGAATAAAACGTCATAGGTGATGTGAGTGTACGAAAAAGAAGTGCGGTTGGCGCGCGAAGCTCAAGACTACAATAAAAGGAAGAACGGAGACTCAATTAAAGATATTCGCTGCAAGTGCAAGGGGATTCTTTCGTGAAATATGGTTAGAAAAAATCACCTGGATGACTTCAAATGTGGAAGAATAATCGGAAAGCTGAGGAGGGGCGTAGTTTGACCACTGTAGATGAAGAGTACGGAATCAACAAAAGTGTTGTTTCGCATGCTTGGAAAGCCTTCCAAACCATAGGTACAGAGCTGTTAGAAAGGTTGGTGGTGGCCACCCTTGGAAAACTACTTCAAAGGAGGACCGATATATCATTCTGCAGGCGAAAAGAACCCGATACGAGTCAGTAAGCGCCATTGCTCAGCAATTGTATACAGCAACAGGGTGACAAGTGTCGCGAATTTCTGTGGCCAAATCCCTTCACAAAGGGGGATTATTTGCCCGCCGTCCTGAACACTACATCTCTTTTAAAGTCGATATACATTGGTGTAAGGAGCACAAAACTGGACATCTCATCAATGGAGTCGTGTCCTTTTAACGCATGAGAGTTGTTTCAGTGCTACAAGCAATTCTCAACGCCAGTTGATTTGGAGAGAGGTCGGGACACGGTTTCATCCTGTTGCGGTGGTCCTGGAGTTGTTGTCTGGACAGGCATTATGCTGAACGGGTGGACTGAGCTCCGCGTTTTAGACAGAGGTTCTGTAACAGGAGATCGCTATTGTAAGGAGATGATCCTTCCACATGTGCGTCTGTTCCAAGGTGATATTGGACCAGACTTCGTTTTTATGAATGACATTGCACGACCATACCGGAATGGTGATGTTGAGTAACTACTGGAAAGTGGGATTGGCCAGCGTTTCCCCTGATTTAAATCTCATAGAACAAGTGTGGGAGGCTTTGGGGAGATGCTTTCTAACGCGATTACATCCGTCAGGGAACACCCAACAGCTGAAACAGATACTGAATGAGGAATGGTCACTTTCACCTCAAGACCTGTTGGACAATCTGGTGCTGAGTATGGAGAAACGGTGCTAAGTAACCGTTTCAGTAAGGGGAGGGCATATACTATACTAAAGAGCATCTGCTTGTTGTTCTTCCTCTTGGACAGACAATCATGTGTAACGATACTGTGAGTTCAATAAAGCCTTTTTTGGTTTGATTCCATACTATAAGCATAGTATTTATTATTGCGCAACTATGCTTTAATTATCGTTTTAGTACAAAATGCTGTCTCTCATTTCAGAATTTCAAGTCTCTGAAATAATTTCTCGTGGAGTTATGGCAAAAAAAAAAAAGTAAGAAAGAAAGGAAAAAAAAAAAAAAAAAAAAAAACAAAATCTTAAATTTTTTTACACCAGTGTATATATGTGTGAGTATATATAAATATATATATATATATATATATATATATACATTTTCCCTCTTACGTAATAGATCCCATTGCATAAAGTGTAGAGATTCTGAGGGATTTACATGGCCTTCAATAACAATGTCTTCAACTTTGATAACTGTATATTAGGCAAATTTTTATCAGCGAATGATTGCATAAATTTAAGTTAAAAAGGAATGGTATCAAGAAATAAGAATGAACTCTTCACTTTTAAGTGCGAGAATGGGAACAATTACGAAATTAAATTATATTTCACTGAATAAAATTATATTACAAATCAAAGGTGAATTATTACACTCACATATATATAGCCTTCGGATCATATCATATAATATTTTAAAGTTCTTCGTCAGAATTTATATGTGCATTGCCGTCGTTCAAACAAATATCTCTAATATATTCGTCATCAGTGAGACTTGTGACAATATTAGAAGATAAACTAGTCAAATCTACACATTCTATAAAATTTTCATGCACAGGCCTGAAGGTATGGTGTGCTGTAGGAATATTATCAGTTGCTATGCTAGAACTAACGTCAGCAGAAGTGGAATCATCAACTTTTTTTTTCTTTAAAAACTTCAAAAGACTTAACTGTGTTTCTTTATTTTGATTATCATTCATAGTTACATCACCCTTAATCTAAAAATAAACTAAATATTTACTTAATAGCCTAATTTAAATTGAGAACTAAAAATTTACAATACGATAGATAGCTCTGGTTTAGACGCAACAAACGATTTTGAAGTAAAATAACTAGCCAAACAAATACTGCTATATTTCGGATGGGGTCTCCTGTTCAAGTAGGTCTGAGCTTGAAATTCTAAGAAAGAGATGTCCACCCTCTAGATCCACCACTAGTTCCAAATATTGTACGGTTTCATTAGAATGACCAAAAGTTTGCAGGAATTGTAACAAAAAATCATCTTTAAAACATAAATTTAAATTAGATTCAAATATAATTTAAGCTATTGAATCAAATTTAATGAAATAGTTTGGTAACATTTTAACGAATTAACGTCAATTTTAAACAAATAAATTAACAAACTTTATATCAGTGAAGTTAAAAATATGAGAAACTAATATTAAGTCTAAAAATCTGTAAAATAAAATTTTAAATATTTGTTGGAAATAATTTTAATTGATTTCTAAAGTTTGTCACATTTTAATATGAATTGCGATAAGCATAAAGATTTTAACAATTTTTTTCGAGGTGTGTATATTGAAAAATAACCTAATTTTATTTTAATTTTGATATTCTCTTTGTTTTTTTTTTTTTTTTTTTTTTTGGGGGGGGGGGGGTTGTTTTGGGGTGTTTTAAAGA
>BMAW01063481.1:417120-440031 GCA_019974015.1 Nephila pilipes | reverse complement strand
ATTTTTTTTTTTTTTTTTTTTTTTATATTTTTTTTATTTTTTTCTTCCCTCCCTCCCCCCCGCCCCCGCCCCCCTCCTTCATTGAGCGTCTTTTCATACAAATCTAAATAGAGACTAAGCAATCCATGAGTGACGAATCCGAATGGTTTGAAAATTAAATAGAGCTCTATTAGAGAGTATTAGATATTAGAAATCGAATGCCATTCAACTATTGGAATCTTAACGCTAATTTAAAACTTTGAAATCTCGTTTCTCTTAGTACAGGCTCAACTAGACAGATTCCTTGCTAATTAATATTTTTTTGAAGAAAAAAAATGAATTAAGTATTATTATTTCTTTAAACAATATTTCCGATAAATGACGAAGTTATTTTTCACTTTTTTTCTTTATACCTTAACATAGTTTAAATTCATCTAAGAATTCTGTAGTTTGAAAACATTCTTTCCGATTCATTAAATTGCTGTCATATCACAGTTAACGCTTTATTAAAATATATTTAAATAATTTAACATGCTGATATGGCTAGATGACTCGGCGTTATAAAAGCAATTCAAAAATGTGAGAAAGAAGGGAAAAAAGAATTGGAGATAGAGAAAGAAAGAAAGATATCTATATATCTGAAAGGAAAAAAATACTTTCAGGGCTGTAATTTGGCAAGAGAGCGAAGAGGAACGTTCGATCTGTTCGAAAGTGTCCTCTCCTCCTGACACAAGGAGCAGGTAAACGAAGGAGCGAGAGAAGAAGCGGGAAAAGGAGCGAAGATGGATCGAGAGAAAGACAAAACCGTTGTTGCTCGCTAATTTCGTGGACATTGGGTAATTTTGCCCCAGCAAGACCCACTTAGGAGTGTTTTCCCGAGCAGATCCCACTCGGCGCTAGGTCATCCTTCATACTGACGACGGTAGTTAGGGCTTGTTGAGGTGACATCCCTTTGCCTCCTCCGATGCCAATAATTCGCACAAATTTCGCGAAATTGCTTAAAATTAGCCGAGATTAGAGAAGCAGGGAGGGCCTCGCTAACGACCGACAATCCTGTTCGTATGGACCGAGCAGTCGACCCATCAGTCGGCTACACTCACGGCTGCGATTGGGATGTCTTGGACAGAAGCTCCTTCGCTTATGGATTAGATCTTTCCACTCGGCTCAGAATTAACACTACGCGTTGTGTTTTCCTGTCCACTTCTCAAGCTCTGCTTGGGGGAGGGTCAAGAGCTTAGGATTTTAAATGGTGCATGGCATTTAGGAAGAAAGACCATTTTAACGGAGGTACCATTGGTATAAATAATTACTTTCATATGGGTCCCGTCTACAGCCGATGCTGTAATTTTTTTAAAAAAATGATTCTGCAAGCATACATAAATCAATAACGAACTTATAAATTCTATCTAGGAACCTCTCGCTTGACTTTTGTTAAAAATCTATATATATATATATATATATATATATATATATATATATATACTCTATATATATATATATATATCTCATATATATATACTAATATATAGATAGATAGATAGCTAGACTCGATAGTGGAATAGATAGATGATAGACAGATACGTATTAGATAGATATAGATAGATGAATGAATAGATAGAATAAATAGATAGACTAGATAGAGCAGATAGTAGAGAGAGAGTGGAAGTAGATAGAAGAGAGAGTCCTACTATATATAATATATAAATGTTTTTTGTGTGGTGTGCTTCCATGCCATAACTACATTAGTGATATTGCATCCAACTGGATACCATTTGAACATTCGGAAATAATTATGAACTCGATATTTAGGTTTCATCAGGTAATATTTTTTCCATTATATGTTTCAGTGAAATTTTACACACACACGACAAACTATATATATATATATATACTCTCTCTATATATATATATATATATATATATATATATATATATATATATATATATATATATATTATGT
Organism: Nephila pilipes; assembly: GCA_019974015.1. NCBI lineage: Eukaryota > Metazoa > Arthropoda > Arachnida > Araneae > Nephilidae > Nephila > Nephila pilipes. The sequence continues at coordinate 438,092 of BMAW01063481.1, read as the reverse complement.
AAAAAAAAGATAGATAAATTAGTTTCTTTTTTCAAATTAAAAACTTAAACAGAAGTACAGCGAATAAAGTAGTTGAATGCAACAATTTCTTAATTTTAAATTTTTCCTAATTTGCGAAACTCTTTTCATTGAACATTCTATTATGTGCCATTGTTTCAACAAAAAAAGAGAGGGGCGTTCGTTGTTACTGTTTGATTCCATTTCGAATGTGTTTTAGAGCAAGTGAGTGAAGATCTTTTTTCTTTTGAAACGAAAATAATCCTCATGAGGACCTTTTGAAAATGTTCCGACTTTTTCATAAAGTAAGAAATGTACCTCCAAAGGGATTCAATTGTTTCAAACTTGTCTTAACTGCACATGGATCACTGCAAAAACATTTCAAATCGAATGGTGAGAGCTCTTTACCTTTGAAGCAAATTTTTGTGATAGTAAAATTTCAAAAACTGAAACAGTTAGAACTTTCGTATTTGCTTAACGAAATAATTTTTTAAGAAAACATACCTACATGAAGTAAGAAACTTTTAGAAACTTAAATTCATTTATTAGACTTCATTTTTCGTTAGACAAACATTTGAAAAAAGGATAATCTGTAAGAAGAATACGGTTGCTTTAAGATGATGCGTCAAGGAACTCAAATAGTTTTGACTTATTTTTTAATGTTATGATAATGTTCGAAGAAAATTCTTATGTGCATTTCAAAGGGGACCTCTTGTATCCACTATTTGATAAAGAAGAAATATTTTCAAACACTTTTTACGCTATAATTGAATTATATGTGTGAGTGGCGTTTGAATTAAGAAGTCTATCTGTGTACAGAATTTCCGATATTTATATGTATATAAAAAATGATGTTTGGAAGAAAGGAAGGATATAGAGGAGGTATATTTTTTTGCTTTTGTTCTAACTTAGTTAGTTCTCAGATGATTGCTTGGTATTTTTTACGTGCAATTGAATCTATCCTTTGGTTTCGATAGATTATTATGTATAGATACAAACACCAATATTTAGAGTGGCATGCTTTGTTAGAAAGGCGTGAGCTTTCATGAACAATTAAAATGTCTGCTTTAATTTTTTTATTTGCTTAATATTTGTTATAATATTGTTTTCTTTTCTGAAGGGAAATATATGATACCTTTATAGTTTTTTACCAACTCAACAAATATTTCAAAACGATGGAACCCAGAAAATGAGTTTTTCCGTTAATTTTCTTGTGTATGCGTGTTATCAGAATGATTCCTTTTTCATCAAACTTAATTTAAAATAATATAACGCACATTATTAATATGCGAGGTGAAGAGCTTTTCAAAATTAAAATTAATTTTTTTGATAATTAATATTTTTTAAAATCCATTCAAGAATCTTTTGGGACCTTAGCCATTCCTAGTATATTTGTTTATTAAAATTGTGTGTATATGTGTTGTATATGTGTGTTGTTTGTGTATAAGAACTTTAGAGTTTCCGTGTTTCAGAAAGGCAATGTTATCTAATCCTTGAAACAAAATAAAAAAGTAATAAATCCCTTTTCCTTGAACTTTTTTTCCCCCTTAAATATTCATTAATTCTATGTTAAAAAGTGTTGAAACAAGTATATCGTATTTCGCATTTTTATAATTGTCTGCTTTTATCGATTCTATATTAAGTATTTGTTAATAGATATATGTATTTGTACAGCATTAAAAAGAAAACAGAGGTAAATAAAGTATATAATTTGTACTAGTAAACTAAATAATACAAAATGTACACGTAATTTAATTTTCACTCAACTCGAGGTCCATCAGTACGCGAAAAACAAATAATTCAAATTTTGCAATCCAAATGTTTGAAGCGAATTCTGTGTTTTCCGTGACTAGAAAGTTAAAAGAGCTTTCTCCGACAAATATTTTGGTAGAATAGAACTTATTCATAGTTTCAGTATTGTACTGAGGTAATCGGAGTCACGAGAAAGTTAATTGGGGATATTACTTACCAAGAATGCTGAAGGGAATGCCTTTTATCCGATAGGGAAGCAGATGATTTTTTTTAAACGTTGTCCTTGTCTAGGTACAGTTATGTTACCATTCAAATGTCCTTGGATTCTTGGCTCAAAGATAAAACATTCAATCCCTAACGAAGAGTTTCCTCCAAACGTTTTACTTAATACTCATATCTTCAATGCCCTGAAAAAGAAAATGCCAAACAATATTATAACGTAGTTTTTTTTTAAAATTGGAAGAGATCTCTTCAATGAAAATTGAGTCTTTACCCTTAAACTTAATATTTGTCATGATTGAGGATATATTTTCGCGAAATATCTACCATTTTTAAAAATTCAATATATATATTTTTTGTCCTTCAGTAATTATAATCTCAAATACTTAGATGTGCAGATGTAGTGTTCTACTACCAAAAAACGCTTATTTGATGCTGCTTCTTTTCTTTCAAACTAGTCTTTCCTCTCTGCCTCAAAAAAGGAAAGGATTCATTCTCATGTAATTTTAGCAATAAACCTATCGTAGGGGTTAATTTGTGAATACAATGCTTATAGCCAAAGTTGAATTTACATTGAATTTATATAAAAATGCTTAGTTGGAATTTATTGCTAATAAAAGGCTTGAATAAAAGAATTTAATTAAAAAAACGAAAATAAATCGCTCTGGCTTCCAAACTCTCAGTCGAGCAAAAATTGTTATTTCTAAGGCCGCGGAACTAATTGAACATTCCAGAAAAAAAGCAGATTATCGAGTATCATAAAGGTTCAGAAACACTGACGTAAATCACAACCTCCAAACATTTTAAATAACAAAGGTATTTAAAAAAAATTGTGCAGTTTTATATTGCAACAGGCTGCTTACAATTTGGTGTTTATCCACTGGATGAACTTAAATTCAAGGATCCTGCCTTGTGCAATATGAAATGTTAAATGTAAATCCTAGTGCTTTCCTCCTATTGTACTACTTTGCGATTGCAAAAACATTAACCCCCAAATGTTTCCGATCCGTTTTAGATCAGATAAGTCTGCCAGATATGTAATTAAATCGATGTTTTTATCACTAACTTTCCCTTATATCAATGTCTTCTACAAGTTGGACTCAAATGTGAGGAAATACGCATCCCATAACATTTGAATAAAATTCAACTGTTCTCTTTAAAAGAATTTTATGCTGTTTTATCAAACCTTTTGACTTTTGTATGTGTTGTTTTCCTTCACTCCTATAGTTAAAAAACGAAAGCAAAGTTCATCAAGATCCAATCTATTGTCATGAATGAAAACTGTGTTTGTGTTAAAGGAGGTTTCTTATTTCTTATAGATTTTAATATACATTAAATTAGAGCATATGCGGCAATCTATTTCTGAACATTATTCATTATAGTAATGTTGATTCTGATTTTAACTATAATTAAATGAAGCAAATATTGAATTGTGTCAGTTATAAACAATTTTTACTAATCTTTTTCTTCGAAAAAAACCTGTTATATGCATCTATTTCATAAATTTTTGAATGAACGTTTTCATCAGGAAAAAAATTAAGAAAGATTCCCACTTCGTTTTTATTTTAAAACTTCATTAATGTTTTGAAAATAATAAAATTGTGCGAGAAGCATTTGGGTAATAACTATTTCACAGATTACACAAATAAAAAGAAATGTAATTTGAGTCAGTCACCTGTTCTTGAGCGAGTTCCTAAAATTATAATACGTGCAGCATGTAAAGGAAAAAAATAAATGCAAATGAATAATAAAACCTAAAACTTTAAAACTAAAAATTTAAAAACAATTCATTTGTTATTTGATCACCCAGTAGAAAACTTACTTTCATTACATAAAACTTTTTAAATACTTCAAACGAAAACGAAACCCTTTCTGAAAGTTAATCAGACAAATTCCAAAATTATTCCCTTGGTCGCAATGTAGACGATCTATAAGTTACTATTTTTTTTTACTATATTTGTTTTATTTTGTACTAGTTGCGAAAGAACCACTTGTTAAATTTGAAATTTTTCTTTAGAATTTAAATACGCTGCTCAAAATATTAAAGGATATTGAGGTTTTTGATAGATATTGCAGATTAAATTAAGAATTCTGATTCATTATTCTCAGTCATAATATGCTATGAGAAATGAAGTCACAAATGGGTGAAAGAAAAAAAAATACATTTAATTGATTTTTCTTTTTTCTTTTTTGGAACAAAACGAAATATACTCATTTGCGCTTTTGAGAAAAACAAGAAAAAGATGTAGTTTCTTTATTGAAAATCATTTTTAATAGGAATTATGGTATCCTCGGACGAACAGGAACGGTGAACATATGTTAGATATAGAGTCTACCGGATTATCAATGAAGAACAAGGTGTTCTCTTCCCTCCAGAAAAGTTCTTTCTTGCTCAAGAGCCAACCATTTGTGAGGAAGAAGGACATCTCCTTGTCTGCCTAGCATGTCCCAAACATGTTCTGCTGGGTTCATGAAAGAAGAACGGGCTTGCAAAATCATTCGTATGATTCCTTCATTGTTAAGGAAATTGTTTATCAACACAGCATGATGTGGCCTGCAATTTCATCCATTTTAACGGAGTTATTTCCCCTAGTTTCAGAGACTACAAAATGCGTAAGAATCTTCTCTCTAAACCGTTGAGCCGTCAGAGGCTCAGTTCTAATTTAACACTTTCTTGTACGAATGCAGGATTATTTCGAGTTCTACGTACCTATACCTATAATAAGGATGGACTGTAAAATGAGACTCATAGCAGAACAAGACATTGCTCCATTCATGTCCCCTCCAAATGACATGCACACTTTCTGTGGATAGCATGATGATATGCTGTGACCGATACATATACTATAGATCTACGAACATACAAACCTATATCATATAGAGTAAGTTTCGAACGGTTTGTCTCGCAATTATGGTACCAGTAGCCAAGCGAATATGTTGTGGAGATGAGTGGCATTCATTGTTTGGTTTCTTTAGGCCGCCATCCTTAAATATTGGTCTTCATTTGGCGTTATTGTTTGCCTACGATCTTGGCCTAGTCTTCGGTGAGCATTTGCAGTCTCCAAAATACGCTTTCAAATCCTAGAACTCACACTTTGTGATATTACCATGGATTCCGTAATCATGGTTTGTGTTTGGCCAGCTTTTTACCAATCAATAATTCTCTAGACTTCTAATTCACGTAAATGATTTACTTCAGACATCGCTGTCAACGAATGTAAGCACTCTAAGCAAGATGATCATTTCTTTGCACCTTTCCATTGTTATTAACAGTTCATTTTCATTCAAGTCACCCACACGTCGTTTTCAACTTCGCAGACAAAACGTGCATGTTTCCACATTTTTTAATGTCTGGACATTTGAATTTTTAACTCTATTTTTTAATATTGCCTTAACAAAAATTCCGATTGTACTGTTTTTTAACAGAAATCTTATAGTATCCTTTAATTTGTAGAGAAGTATATTAATCTCTTACGCAGTCTCGAAATTCAATATTTATATTTAAAAATTATTTAAAAGAAGATTTTATTTCAAATGAAATGAGTTAAATCTCGAAAGCAAATATTCATTAAAGCTGGTATTGCTTTAAGTTTAAAGATAAGGAATCCAAACTCCGAGTGCTTTTGCAGATGGAAATATGCTATCTGCACTATCATTTTCAAGCACCAGTTCCCCTCTCTGCGTCTTTTAAAAATTCAAAATATTGCCTTTCAGTCTGCCAAACATGTTTTTACATAAGAATGTGAAACTTGTTTCACATTTGAGTAAAAAATTTTAAAAAAAGAAAGAGGTTGATTCCGGAAGAAATGAAGAGTATTTTTAATTATGTCGTCTGTTTGGTATTGATACGTTTTTATTTAGGATCTCTTTCTGAAATTTCAGGGAGTTGCCGATGCCACAGAAGCGAAGGAACGACGTGAAGGGAATTTCTGTAGGATGTTCAGAACAGGGATTACTTTACACCCCCAGTGACAAATAAGTTCTATCAAAGGCCGCAAACCTGCTTACGGGATAATTTAAGGATTCTCCACATTATTTCCTACTTTCATTCAGTAAGTTATCCTTGTTTTGATGGATTTTGGAATTTAATTTCGGTGGAAATGAATACATTCATATTCCTTCATTACGAAAAACAATAAGAATTGCTACAAATCACCTCTCAGGAGACAGGAATCTCTTGCCGTTATTATAATTAATGTCTCGTGGTTTTCATTGCAAGAAATAAGAATGGATTTTCGTAGTTGTAAGCAACGAGGGTCACAAGTGACTGTAAGAAAACCCATTAATATATGAGAAAATTCCGAAATAATGTAACGAGTACAAAAGAGCCAAAATCAAATGAGGAAAAATCAAATCAAATGAAAGTCCATCGAGTAGAACAAGGGTTCAATGACATTGGCTTTCAAAATCTAGCATATGAAATACAAGTATTATTGAGCACTTATAAAAAAAAAAAAAAAAAAAAAAAACTGGGAAATGTTCATTATAATCCCATTGCAGAATTCTTGAATGCAAATCGAAAATGAGAAGAAAAAAAAATCCCAAGGGAGTATTCGAAAAAAATAGAAACATTACTTACAAATAGTAATGAGTTGTACGCCCACAAAATGTTGCTAATGTTCATATAAAAACACAATTTTGGGGTAAAAGCTCCGCTTGAAATTTGCGGAATGAATAAAACTATTGGGTTATGAAAAGTCAAATTTCTTAAACTAAAACTTAAGAAGCTAAAGAATATTGGTATTATTCGAAAGTTACGTCATAAGTACTGATTCGAATGGAACTGAATTCGTAATATCGATTGACTTTTCCCAGATGAGGTAGGTAACAAGCATTCTTAATGTAGCTTTGTCTGATAAAATAAATTCGCTTAATTTCATAGAATGCGAAGAAGTGGTGGGTAAAGATTTATTACTGCACAGACATGACCTGCTGTTAAACACGCTCCAATTCTGGTTGTCGGATGATTTTCTTGCGAGTTAATAATACCTCACCTTAACGCTTAATTTTACTGTGATTGAAAATGATTACTATTTAGCAAAAGAAACGTAATTGCTATGATGCAGTTATGAAATGATACACATAATGCAATTATTTATCTAAATAAATTTTAAAATTATTACCTTACATTTAAATGCTTTTTTATATCGTCCCTCGATACAGAGAGCTCACTTTTCCAAATCTATCGAAACGGGAAGAAGTTGATTACGATGAAAAATGTTTTGTTTTGACACTTATTTACCGGCATGGTTCAATTAACTTACACTCTTAATAAGCAAAGCAGTAAATCTATTTGACCTGCTCCCTTCGGTTCTCTAAGAGAGCTATTGTGATTTATTCCTCTACATTTTCAATTATTACTCTTAAGTTTCATTCAAATTAGTTCATCAAAACTTATGATCTATGGGATATTAAAAACTGAAATATTAGATAACTAAATAAGTTCTTCAAAATTAAATGCTCATTTAAATGTGTCTTATATGATTTAACTACTGTTACATTAAATGTAAAATAATATTTAACATCATGACTTCAATTATGAATAACTTCATACATATGTAAATTTATTAATTGATTTTGGAAACTTACATATTGTAATTGCTCGTGTTAAATTAAATTTTAATGAAATAATTCTATTTAAACACTACATTAATCATTCTAATTTAATTTTAATTTTCTAGTTGTATTTTCTGTGATGCAGTTAATAGCAATTTAGCTTAGTTACACGCCTGGCTTTGAGTTGTTGTTCTGATCATTGAACCTCTCTATTTCAAACTTCTAAGAATCTCTACATATCGAACTTTATTCAGGAGCCTTTTATTTTTATTACAAAGACAATTTCTATAAATCGAACAGTATTTCTAAATATCTAATAACTTGCGTGTGAATTCTAGACCCTCCAAATAAAAGTCAAAATTACTCTGAAATGGCTTCAGCAAAATATTGTGTTCAAAAAGACACTAGAAGGATTGTTCAAAAATAATTTGTTTCTGTTTCGCTTTTTTGTACACAAACGAGCAGTTTTTAGTACATTATATGCAAATTTTTCACATATTTGAGCATTTTTAAGCAAATTTCTTTGCTAGTTTAATGTCTTAAATCTTCTTTATACCTAAATGTAGAGTTCATGTAATTGTTTTAGTAAGAAATAACAACCAATTTTCAATATGTATTTCTGTCGATCGAAATCTCTCTCGGTCGAAGTTTTTTTGGAACTGAGTTCTATGTATATTGAGTTCAGACTATGAATAAGATTTTTAGAGCAGTTGTGGACAATTGTTTTGTCACGGGGGTCACTTTGTGGAAGCGGAGGTTAGCGGCGCGGGCCACATCTTTTATAATGATTGCATTCATTAATTAACATCGCATTTCAGATAAAAAAAAAAAGTTCAAAGAAAATAAACAAATCTAAATTAAATAAGATAATGATAGTTTTATTCAATTTACTATTTTAGAATCAATTTAATAAGACAAATGTACCCTATCACTACTGTCTACAACTTTTTATTTATTTATTTATTTGAAATCAGAAGTGATATTGCTTGTTGAGACTCCCATCACAGTCTGCATTTTAATGCCTGCCAAGAAATATCTATATTTACTTTTGCTTATCTTCAAGCAAAAAAATTTTGTTTAAAAATATATTTAGTTCTAAATATAGAGAAAAATTTCTCCGCCAATTTCTTAATAACTGGAAGTTTTTCAATTAATAAATATTTGCAAAAGTCAACTAGTATCCCCGCCTTAATCCTTTCTTTCCCAGTAGGGTCTGACCCCATGGCAATAAATTTCAGCTGCAGTTCCCCAGTTCTGTGTCACTATCAGCAGTACTGGAGTAAAAGACCGAATTGAATTTAGGCCCACTTTTCATGATGTACTGAAATTTTCATGTAACTTCGTCCTCCCAACTCTACAGATGATCTCTAATTTTAGCGGAAACATTTTCAGGCCCTTCAGTTTTCCTAATATAGGAAAATGATGAAAATTACCTTCTCTTAGTTGCCTTGTACCTAGTTTTACTTTGAACGCAAGGGAAGGAAATCTCAATTGAAATCGGATTTTTCTGACTGTCTTGGTGAGCCACAAAAAACTGTTGGAAAGTCGCATGTCGCTCGCAGACCACTATTTGTTAATCCCTATTTTAAGGGGATGTGTGAATGTTTATTAACATCGCACTGAGAAGCAATTCGAGGGCTTTGGGCAGAATGCCCAAGGAAACCGAGCTCACCCAAAGAGCTACAAACTAGCACCCAGAGAGACAATCAACCCCGCACTCAGCACTTATTGGCAATAAGAAGTTTTTTACAATATTAAGAGTAAGATATAACAGTACATTGGAACAAAGAACATAACATATTGCATAATTTCGAAATTCCAAAGGAAATAAAAGCTCACAGTGTGTTTTACAGAGTGTGACATCATAGTTTTTATATTTCCCCATTTTCTTTCTTTCTTTTTGGAATGCATATTAATCTGTATTCCATTGACGTTACGACTTACTGCTACAAAGAATGCTGACACTGTGACTCTAACCCACAGTCAGTCTGTGGGGCGACGGTCGGCCACAGCGTAGGTTTGCTATTGGCGACGGACCTCATAATTTTAAACCTCAGTCAAGTGACGAGGACGATACCTGGCATCTCCCTCTCCAAATTTTCTTACCACTCCAACGGAAGTACATTGAGCTTAGACAGATTTTACGTGCATCAACCCCGTCTATATCGCGGGTCTTCAGTGGCGTCTTGGTTCGAACCCACGACTTGACGAAAATCGCCGGCCACGAGTCCACGACAATGATCACTGGACTACCCCCGTCACATTTTAAGGAGGAAGAAACATTTGTAGAATAATTAAATACTCTTTTAATTTTAAGCTTTTTGTTGTTCCCGACGTCTAGCATTTTTTTGCTAAAGTTGTCATTTCTTATTGTGCACAAATATGAATTGAAAAGCACCCAGAATTAAAAGGCTCAAGACGTTGCTAAGATTTTCGGATGGATATAATTTAGTAACTGACGGTACTTAAAAATTGCTAAGCACTAAAAATTGAATGCAAGGTATTAAATAAAAATTCATTTAATAAAGATTCACCACATTCAAAAAGAATAAAATGTACCTTTCTTCACATTTTTTTAAGATTCTCGGTACAACCTTTGATGACAATCAAGAAATTCTAACAGAACTAGCAAACAGCCTTATGATGAACATAAAAAATTTATAAATGAAGAAATCAAACTGGCAAAAAAAAAAAAAAAAAATTAAATGGCCGCAACAAACTATAGTTCTTGTATATAAGTTAGAACTCAATAATAATTATATAGTATTTTATAGGTAGAGCCAATTTTGTAGAATAAAAGCATTCCATGAGTAATTCTATTTTGGTTTTTAAATCAGCCACAAATAGAAAGGGTTTAGTATCCATTATGGTTGGCTACTAAAGCAGAAACAATCTTTTATAATTGTATAACATTAATTTCATTTTTTCTCAACCTACATCATTTGAAAATGCTTTGAAGTAATTTTAAATTGGTAGAGTCTTAGTTCATTTTATGGATAAAACTGATTATAAAGCAAATTATAAGAAGGAATTTTTTGTTAAGTAAATCCTTTTTCTTATCTAAACCATATTAGTATATCCCAGAGAAAAGGCAACACCCTATTTCAATTTTAAAAAAAATATATTGATAGACGAAATAACGTATTATTTGGATTTTAAAAAGAGAGAGGAGCCACTCTTAGCTTCTGTCCCTATCTGGCGGTGAAAAAAAAATCAGATTACCCTTGAGTAAGAAACGTTTTAATCGACTGGCTTCCAGGAGAAAAGCCCTGCGTATCACCTATTATCGGAGGCCCTCGCTTGTCCGGAGGCATCGAAAACAAATTCCCGGTTACTTTTCGATTGGATCTTGAAATGGCTCGGATTGTAACGTCGGCAGTTTAATACTAGACCACAGGAAGTCATCCTCCCTTCCCCTCTGGGTCTGAAGCCCCGCAGGGTAAAAGGACGGAGCCGCATTACGCAAACCCTGATTCCAAATTGCTATTTAAGTGGCGCTCTTTTGTACATGCATAGATGCTGTTCAAGGAAAACCACGTCTTCGTATTGCAGCCCGATAGGGGACCGACTATTCATCGGGATAGGAACATTTCGAGTTTCCATTGGGGATGTTATTATTTCCAAAATTGGTATTTGAAAAGATTGGGTATTGTGTGTGTGTGTGTGTTTTTTAATTCTTTAAACAGAACCAATGTTTTAATTCGTTTTATATTTTATAAATACCTCTTAGGCACTTGAAATTTTATTATATAAAAGATTTTAATTGAAGGGTAGATGATATCAAGGTAAGAAATTTTCATTTGCGCTCTTAAAACCAAGTCTCATCGAACTGCGAATGACTCATTGTCTGAGATCTCAGGAGAGTGAGCATTAGAATAAGTAATTGACTAATCTGGTACAAAAACATTGAAATGTAAATGAAAGGCTTACTCAAACTCCTAATGAGATCAAGGTAAAGAAATAAAATATTCACAAGCTTGAAACCTATCCATCTTAAAACTGCAGCATTTTCTTAGGGTTTTTTAATACTTGTGTTGCTGTTTTAACATTTCTTTTCTGAATGACAGTAAACGGAACAAAGAATACAATGAATTTGAAAATTAGGAAGGGAGAAACGAATGAAACCAATGAGACATTTTCATTTAAAATATTCCTGACAAGGAATTTTTATTGTACATTAATTTCTTCCACATTTTGTCAAACTAAATATCGTTTATTTTCTAAGTAACTCGTTTTGTTTCGATTCTAAAATGTTCTAACTCAATTAAAGTATGAAACTTTTAGGTGAGTATTCTCCACTGTCCTTCTTTCCATAAAACAAAAAGGGAGCTTCACCTGTTTATTGCAGTACGTGATGATGTAAAAAGTATCGTCCTGAGATGGCAAAAAGCAGTCTGCGTCCGACACAGCGGCAATTTGTGCCTCTTCTCCCAGGACATAAGGACCGGAGAAGCAATCGAATGCGGCCCATTTGCCACTCTTCCCCGCGGCGGATGGATAAAGTGGTCGTCCCGGCTTTTCTTTTTCCGGGGCATCGGATGATGTCTACACCCACGAAGCTCTTCCCGTCCATTTGGCGGAGTGCCTTCCGGGCAAAAAGCAGGAAGAGATCAACTTGTAAGATGATCCGAAAAGCGTTCCCTAACAAATGCTTCGCATAAAAAGCCTCCTTCCCTGTTGTCCTTTAATCATCAGTGCCAGTGATTAAAGACAACGGAAAAGGTTATAAAAACATATCTTGTCTACCTGCCTAAATGGATTTGGAGCGAGAAAGATGATACTTTGATGAGATTGCGGTTAACGATACATTATCCTGAAGAGCATTCGATGCTTTCCTTTAATTGCTAAAGTCGTATGATTTCGTTACTTAATTACATTGTTTCACCAAGATATTTGATATGAAGGCACGTGTCATTGGATTGCGCGTATTACCAAAATACCTTGGTTTGTCCTTTCCTATTCTTCAAACGAGAGAATTGCTTCTCAAATCAAACAGAATCATCCGATGAAAATTAATAAAGACACTATTTCCAGAGAAAGCTAAAAAATTATTTTTCTCGAAATAGTCCATTTACTTTCTTTTGAGATTTCTAAAAGGTAGCTTGCTTAAAACGTTGGAATGATTAGATCGATTGATATTAACGAGTCTATTATGAATATCCTTCCTTTCTAGGAAGTGTTTGATACTTAAATTAGCGATGGGAAAACTTCCTGAAATGCAATTCAATACAATAACACTCGTCAGGTTAGTATGCAACTTCCCCTCTTTTTACTCTACTGGGTTTAACATTTTATTTCAATAGGTTTTTCTTCAATGATGTAAAGAAAACGTGTTCTTTTAAATACTTTTGTTTGATTAAATTTAGAAGCTGTGCACAAATAAAAAGAATCCCTTCAAAAAGTTATTTATTAAATGAAAGTATGTTTCTGTGGTTAAATGGTCTTGTATATAGCTATCTATATGTAAATTGGTCTCTTACTGAAAAACATTTTCCAATTTTCATAATCAAACACATCTTGTGCTTTACTTACAATCATCTAAAGATACTTTTTTTTAAAAAAAAAATTATTATATGAATAGTAGAAACTTCCCTAAATCTACAAGGGTTTCATATAAATGCCTATTTTTTTCAGTTCTTAGCTTTTATGATTTGTTTCACACGAGGCAGAAGTAGTGTTAATCGATAAATAAATACAGTAAAAAATTAGAATCCGTGTGAAAGAAGTTATTCAAACGCTCCTTTATTATATACATATATATATGAGTGTGAGTGTTGTTTTTCAATTACTTCAAAATAATACATAGCTTTCCCCCCCCCCCTTCTTTTTAACATGTTAAGAAAGCCTTTTTTTAAAAATTATACTGGTCTCTATTTCTCCTTTTCTTTCTTTATATTTTTAAAATTTAATTAGATTTATTGCTTTATTAAATGTTTTATTATTTTAAATGTTTTTTTTTAATAAATTGGTTTTTTACTTTAGATGCTGACCCATTTTTAATTTTGTTTTCGATTTTTTTTTTTTTATTCTTAAAAGAAGTCGTGTATAAGTTAATTTTTTTGGCTTATTAAATTTGTTCAATATTGTTTTTTCAATATCTTTTCTATAATTTTTTTTTTGTTAAGTGATTTTAAGTAATACTTTTTTTTTTTGTTTCTTTAAATCAATTTATCTACTTGTGTCACTCAACCAATCAGTTTTTACTTTGGCAATGAATTATTTCATGGATTAGAGAAGGAATGCGCTCGCTTGCGTATTGGTATTAAATTTTGTAGTGTTTTATATGTCTGTAAATGTTTTCAATTGTACTAATGCTTGATTTATTTTTCTGCCAGTAGTTAATTTTTTCTTAGATTGGTAATTAATTTATCTCTGTTATTAATTTTGTCTTCTATAAAAAATTTCAAATTTTCATTTAGGATGACATGTCAATGGTAAGTATTTTATATTAAATTACATTTTTAAATTGTTCACCTTTGCGATCATTTTTTTGTTTAATTAATATTACTCTTTTTACTTTAGGTTTTTAATTGGTGTTATTATATTTAAGATGTTTACTATATGTTTATCTTCTATTTTCTGTGGTTGAAATTTTGAACTTATTGATTTTTGGTTTGTTTACACATTTTTTTATAATGTAAATCCCTGATGTGTGATGGTTGGGTCAATAATTACCGGCAGAAACACACAATACCAATGTGAATGGAACTGTATTAATTTTATTATTTTCCTTATTCCAAATTTTGCTATTCTATCACTTTGCTTTCTTTTAAATTGTTTGGTTTTTTTAATGGTTTGTTTTAAATTTTTGGGTGTTTAGGTATTAAATTTTAGATTGTTTACTTATATAAGCAAATTTATATATATTTTTATAGATATTAATTTGTTTTTTAGTGATTTTCTCAAATATTAAGTTTTTTTTGTTATTAATAGTTTTGTTTCAGTTTTGTATATTTTTTAGATTGCTATATATTTGAGATCTGTTCTATTTGTATTTAGTTTATATTTATCCCTAATGTAAAATTTATAATATTAGATGAACACTATATAACTTCAGTTCAAATTCCCAGCCGTTTTTGTTAATTAATTGGATTTGTTTTCCTTAAATTAATATTTTGTGTTTTCAAGATTTATAAATACTTATGAGTCCTCTCCTTTCAAAGGGCTCGCTGAAAAGTATTTACTTTTTAACATATGATTTGATTTGGTGTTCAAAAGGAGCTCACAGTATTTAAGAAACGTACAAGGACTTAATAATATTGATTTCATTGATGATTTTTTCAAATTCATTTTGGTTGTTAATATATAAACAGACAGAATGAATTTAAAATATAAGTTCGAAGCCAGAATATATGGAATAAAAGTCCTCTCCAAAATGAATCTCATGAAAAAGTTCAATGCATTGTTGACTATTCTTTGTTGATTGTATTCATTCCTTAATGGAACATTCTTAATATTATAAACAATTACTGTAACATTCATTTTTTTAAATAAGAATTACAAATTTTGAAGCAGACAAATTTTTAAAAGATAATCCATTACGCAAAATAATTAGTAGCAAATATATATTTTTTTCATTTTAAAGGGTTTAATGTGTTTTGACTTATGTTGAGTCAAGTTATGCACCGATATTCATTTTATTTTTGTGAAACCAAAATAACATGAAAATAGTTACGATGAAATCAGAATCGATTTCCTGAAATTTATATAATGGAAGTTTTTAACTTGACTCAAATCAAAAGTACACTACCAAAATTAGTTAACAGCAGTTGGTTGACTGAAATAAAGGAAAGCTTATATATTTGTTATATAATGCTAAAAGACTTTGTCAATCATATCATTATTTAAAAATTTGGCAGATTTACGATAGTGATTTCTCATTTTCTTAAAAAAAAAATTTTTTTTTCGATATTTTACTTATTTGTTGTGCTTTATCGACAAAAAAAAACCCAGATACTTGTTACATCAGATACTGGTATATAGTGAAAATCTGAAATGAAAGATTTAGAGTTTAAACACAGAAAAACACAGTTTTTGACATGAAGTTTCTCATTATGGGCCTACTGAAAAGTATTTGAAAAGGCTTACATTTCGAAAAAGATTATCTGATATCCCATGCATTACCGTTAACAAATTAAGGAAAGTTTCAGGGAAAATAAAGTTCTCCTTTCGACTTATCAGGATTCAATTTTAATTATTTAATACATGTAATTTTCCATGCCGAAATATGTTAATTAATCAATTTGAATTTAATTGGCTTACTTAATATTCTAATTGTATGGAACTAAAAACTCATTATTTATTTATATATATATATATATATATATATATATATATATGTATGTATCTGTGGGTGAATGTGTGTATGTGTGTGTGTATTGTGACAATTAAAGTACTTCACAGAAGAAAACATTTATAAGTGAGTCAAACTTTTTCAGCAACACCCACATTGATAAAACTAAGTAAAACTAAACAAAAGAAAGCAAGACATATGGGTAATAAGGCATAAATGTTATAGTTTATATTATATTTGAAAAGGCAATATTAAAACTATAAAAGGAGATCTGTAGTGTTTAGTTCAGCTAAAATTGTAAGCTCTTACCAATATCTACCTTCAGAGGTGAATGGAAATTGCATGGGAATAATGTTATGTTTTCGGGAATGAAACATCCAAACAGCCAAAGAGTCGATTTGAGCAGAAGCGTGAGTCTTAGCGGGTATGCAAACAGTAAAGGTCACTTTTTGTTCCTGGGAAAAAGAAAAAAAAAAAAAAAAAATGGTCCTTGTGGAACCCCAAGTCCATCAACCTGAAGCTCCGAGGTCACCTTTTACCGGCATCTCGTCTTAACTAAGGAACTCGGAGGAGGGGAAAGGGAACTTTTGGAACAGAAAGAAATATGCCACTATTTCAAATATCCTATTGTTTCGGCTGTCACTCGATGGGGAACTTGCGTGGTGGATTTGGATCGAGGGACACACTAAATGTATTGGAGGGGGGGGGGGGAAGAGAGAAATAAAAAGGAAGACGATGAGAAGAGTCCGTCGCCTGAGGATGTTCCCATTTAATGGTTCTGGACAAGAGCGTCGCTTAATAATGTCTCTTCTTCATTAAGATTTGCACTTCGTTTTGTCTCCGTCCATTCAAATAAAAAGGTTACGTCTGCAGCTTGAGAACTCTCATTCATTAGGAGAGTGACTATTGTTGAAGAGAAAAAGAAATTAGATCAAAAGACCCTACGAATAAATGTGTTTGTACATTAATCCTGAATTTACAAATAGCCCTTAGACTTCATTTAGAAGATTATCATTAGCTTTTGGTTCAATTATTTCCCGCATTCATATAGGTCAAATTTAAGAAACTAATAATTTCCTTGTTATATATATATATATATATATATATATATATATATATAATGTGTGTGGGAAGAGAATATTTTTAAATGTTACGTACGACATTTAAAAAATAATTCGAATTAGAAAATACACATTTGTATTTTAAAAAAAGACATTTTCAAATGAGGTGACAAATATTAATATATTGGACTGTTAATTATTGTTGGATTGTACTCTTTAATTCTTTATTTTGATTATTAATTTACCAGCTTTTCTATAAATAAATAACAATTTGAGCTCCTCCAAACGGTTCACGACACTCCCGTATACAATATAACTAAATAAATCCCATACTTGTGACACAAAACAACACATTCATATGATTTCTATTTGTTAGTTAAATAAATGTGATAAACAAACAGAAGAGAGTTTCCTTCAAATGTAACTCTATATTCTTTTAGGGTTGTCTCTCATGTTTATTTATTGTTGGTAAATAAACAAAATAAATAAATTCATCAGTTTATATACATGTACAATAATTTGAAAATTTTATTGGGTTGCAATCTTCTCTCTCTTTCCCCATTGGAAATTCTTCAAAAAAAAAAAAAAAAACAAAAAAAAAATCCTTGCGTTTTCTTCACAAAGAAAAAGGCCAAACTCTTTTCAGAAAGGAAAAAAATAATTTTTCTGAAATCATAATACCTGAATGATAATATAAAATGTTATTTAACTTTTACAGAGCTTGCGCAAGTTATGTTCTGGGATTTATTACTTTTTGAAGCAAAGTCCTCTTAAAAGTTGGGGGGGAAATGCTTCAAAAATAATTAGAAAGTTACATGAAGTACAAATTCCTCAGAAATATGAATGGTTTACTATATATATATATATATATATATATATATATATATATATATATATGTGTGTGTGTGTGTGTGTGTGTGTATCTTCAGTTTAATAATTAATATGTAAATTGTTCGGGAAAATGTCGTCTGAAAATAAAGTACTAAGTAATGGCTAGTTGTATCATGTACTAAATGGAATGAATTTATGTTTTGTTGTATGAAAACTTAGATAGTATTTAAAATGAATCTGTCCTATTGTGTATTAAATATGTGTTGAGAAGCATGTATCCCATTTATTTCATGAGACACATATGTATGAAATATTATTTCTCCGCATTATGAACATCCCAGTAATGAGGTTTACATAGGAGCCTGGTGTCCATTGATGAATGCATTTATTTACTAGCTCTTTTGAACAAATATTATAATTTTCATCACACAAAATAAGAAAGGCAATGCACATCTTGTTTGTTTTAGTCAATTTCTTATTTAAAAAAATATTGCAAAAACATTGACTAAAACTTTCACACCCGAAATGAAGCATTCCTGTTATTAATTTCAAAACATTTAAAGTGAAAAAGTGAAATGGTGCACAAAACAGCTACCAAAATTAAATTCTCAAGTGGTATAGCACTTTTCTAAAATTGAAAACTCATTTCCCCATTCCCTCATTAATCGAAACCTAAAAGTAAAATGTGATTAAATTTTCATTAAATATCGAGTTATAGTACTTAGACTTGACCATAATTGATGAAAAAAATTTATTTTTAAAAAATAGCTCTTAATAAGAAGAATTTTTGATATCCAATTCTACATAATTACAAGTGCCCTAAAGCTATTGAAATGTAATTATTTTTTTTTAACATTTTAACAAAACAGAAGTGAATTTTTTTCTTAATGTTACAATGTTTTTTAAAAGAACCGGTGCAGTTCTTTCCGGATGCAACACCTGTAGTGCTGCTTGTTCTTTTTCTATTATCTGTATATATAGACCAATATACTCCCTGAGTCCAATGCTCGAGGAAAATGGAAACGCTTCATTGATTAAAATAAACTAGTCCCGGCAATGCCTTTTCTCGGTTGTAGGAAGCAAGGGAAGTTTAAAAAATACATTCCCACACTATTCTTCGTAGAAAAAAACAAAGATACTTTGGTATTTGCATCACAGATACAAGCGAAAGAAATTCATGGGAAATTGCTGGAAGCCAAAAAATTTCTCCGCTGTTTTTGTGTTTTATTTGAATGCCATTTTCTCCGTTACTATGTTCTGGATGGAGTCATTATCCGCAAATCTGTTTCGTAGGCAATTCTAGTCACAACAAACTGTCGTCAGCTACGAAGGGAGGATAATCAGGGTAATCTCCTCGTGAAATTGGACGGAAAATTTAGAATTTTGGACCGTGCGAGTAACAAGTTATGCGGCAACCAGCCCTTCCGCAGCTACGGGAACTGGGACTCGATTCCAAT
The DNA here is from genome assembly GCA_019974015.1 of Nephila pilipes. Lineage (NCBI taxonomy): Eukaryota > Metazoa > Arthropoda > Arachnida > Araneae > Nephilidae > Nephila > Nephila pilipes. The sequence goes on along the minus strand of BMAW01063481.1, from coordinate 418,926 downwards.
CACTAACGCATGTCAAACCTCGTCTTTCCCTCACCCTCATCATTTTTGCTACGATTTAATTTGTATAAAAGATTTATTTTATTTCAATTTTGTTATTTCAGCTTCCAATTGGCATTGCTTAAAGAAAATAACTAAAAAGCAGGAAAGAAAGAACTCCTTCACTATCACTAAAGAAAAGTAGATTTTTTCGTCTCGAAGCATATAGAGTTTCTAAGGCTTCATTTCAAAGCAGTTTTGATTCTTAAGTAGGACTTGAAAAGTATTTGTTCATAAATTCTTAGAATGTAATTTCATTCAATAACTAAGCTCCTTTTAGAAAAACTAACGCTTCATACTGCTTTCGTCAATCTTTCCTCAGAGAAAAAGGCTTTCATACACACAACGTCAATTCTCAAAGTTAATCTGATAAATGAGTGATATGAAATATTTAAGCAAAACTACTTTTAATTTTTTACTCAAACAAGTATTCTAGCCCTGAGAATACCTGCGTATCCAGATAAGCTTTGGATATCGTTGGGAGTCCCCAGATGTCATCAGAGCGTTAGGAAGTGAATGACAGAAAATACATTTGGGGAAAAATAAAACAGTGAAGCCATCGTAAAATGATTCCCTCTACACAATGCCACCAATGATTTATCCTACAAATGCTTAGTCCTACAAGACAATCGGGGAAGAGAATCTAACTTTTCCAAGAATCACACTCCCTTCCCTCAATTTTTAATACCTATACAAATGTCACACGTTAGAGGGACAATCGTCTTTTGTTTTTTAACAGAATTTTCGACAAAAAATATACCGAATTATAAATAATCTTTACTCCTTGTTTTATGTGACAAGTATTTTCCACAAAAGCTGACATACTCGAACAATAGTTCTTTGCTCCTTTCGAGGTCTTGGAGAAAACAATGCTCGCGCTTGACAACACGCAAGCATTTACAACGGTCCCTCCCACCCTTATTACTCGCATTACGCGAACGTTCGCGTGATTTTTTTTTGTTGTGGTTGTTGATGATGTTTCTTCTTCTTCTTTCTCTCCCCCACACTCTTTTCTTTTTACCGCATGCAGATCAGGTCAGAGTTTGTGAGGAAGACAATATGATGACGCTCAGGAAACTGTTTTCAGTTCAGTAAGCAAATTTAGTGCACAGTCGCAATTTCATGGAGAGCATCCATCGGTTGATACCTATTGTATGAATACTTAGATAATTGTTTCATTTCGGATCCATTTCCAAATCACTTGCACCTATTTTTTCGATTCCATCGTTGACTTAAGTATCCGTTGACATTTCAAACGATATTAATTTTTTTTTTCCAATTGAAAAAACAAAGAAAAATAAACAATTTTCTTCTACGCGAGAAAGAAATGTATGAAACTCTATTTTTCTTCGAATGTATTTTGATCTCTATGATAATGAAAGAGATGGGCTAAAAACGAACGTTCCTATTTTCAAATCGGCGAGTAGTTTGATGTCTCCTTTCCTGCTGATAATACCCCGTTCAATGTCCTTAAGATTTCTTTTCTTGTTTCAGAACGAATTTCTTTGAAAAGTTTCAAGTAACTTTGTTCGTGTTTGAATTGCTCGCAACAGTCTTTCCTTTGAGAGGTGTGACTTTTCCAAGTGTGGGAGAAAAGCAACGGAGCATGGCGACATGAGATGCTGACCTACCTATAATTCTTCTCAAGATTCTGCAGAGAAAAAGAGGATGGGGGGGGGGGGGGGGGGGGGGGGGAAAGAAAACAAGGGGGAGGGGAACCCCCCGGGGGGGGGTGGGTTTAAAAAACCATTTTGTTTTTTTTGTGGGGTT
>BMAW01063481.1:391195-417020 GCA_019974015.1 Nephila pilipes | reverse complement strand
CCCCCCCCCCAGGAGAAGGAAAAGACAAAATCGTGGAAAGTCAACGACCGTGAGATGCTGCAGTTTGAAAATCCATTTGAGTTTTTTGTGCTGATAGAGACATGAAGTGAATTATGAAACAACTGGTTGTGTGAAATCAAGGATACCAAAGTATAGTTTTTTCCCTTTCGATACACGCAATTGCGCTATTTGAAAAACCCTTTAAGAATTTGAGGGGGAAAGAAAGATATTTTATTCAAGGAAAATAAATAATTAGTAAACGAAATTAATATGCTTATAAGATCTGAATATTGTTCATTTATTGTAAAAAATACTAATTATGCACATTTCATGACTTGAAGCCTTAATAAAAATGTTTCTTCCAGTCAAGTTTTTTGAAAAAAATTAAGCAATCAGAGAAAAGAAAGTAAGAAAGAAAAGAAAAATGCTAATGCGTTTATTATTTACAATAAAGGGGAAGTTCAAATTTAGTAAAACTTTAGAAGGTAGTTCTGTATTGAAAAATTTTTTTTGCAAAAAAAAAAAAAAAAAAAACTACAGAAAATTGTCAGAGTGTTAGAAAGAAGATAATGTAACATTCAAGTGAGTGCCTTTAATAACGAAATTTTTTTGTCTCATGATCAGTAAGGTGAAAAATAGAAACCTGCTGATTAGATTAAAAACTAAGAATATGTGTTATGTGAAGAACAATTAATTGGTATTTTGATCCAAACAAAATAATGAAAGACAGATATTTATGTAATATTTTAATTGCAAGCTAATTCTGATGAAAATAGTCCAATGAATAAACAAGATATTCAAAGCTAAAAACAATGGAGAAAATCATTTCTAAAAAAAATTATTTTTTCTCGAAACTGTCTCATCTTTTCGATTGAAGAATCTACGAAATCTAACTCTCTTCGGTTATAAGTTTTTGCAAGGTTTAAAAAAAAAATCTCTTTTTACTAAATTTTAATGAAATGATGACGAAAGTAGTTTTGATAAGATCATTTAAATCATTTTCTTTAAATTAATTAAAAGTAAAATATGTGGAATTTATCATTGTGATAATAGTAAGCACACGTGCCAATGCTGAGAAGAAGGATTATAAATTTATTCATTTCTTGCTTTGTAAAGCAAATCTATTTTAATTTGTTTGAATGAAACTGCGCTTTTCAGCTCTGCTTTAAAATAGACATCGAGTTGAGTTAAAAATAGCTCCGCAGTTGATAACTCTTGGAATAAATGTCTCTTTCTATACGTTGTAGTAAAAAAGACTTTAAAATGTAACATTTTAATACAACACTTGTAGATTTTAAAATCAAGATCTTTTTAATATTTCATTCCCTGTTGCTAAAAATTTTTTTTGATAGAAATTATGGGTATTGTCATGATATATGCATTTTCACTCTTTCAGATAGGCCAAAAATATCAAGGGGATTTCATAATACAAATTAAAATTGAAAATGCAATGATGCAACTATTTGTAATTGATTTCATATTTTAAAAGGGATGGTTTTTTAAACGAAAATAAGTTATTGTTTTAACCACTGTATATTATCAATTCAATATTTTTCGAATGAATGAGCTACTTTTCACTAGAAGAGGCAGAAATATAATTTCTACTGTACACTGCACATATTCTAAGTATTCAACCTAGGAAAGAAGTTCCGAAATATACAAAAAGCAATATAAGATGAAATGATCTTTTTCAAAAGGATTATTTTTTCGTTACAATTCTGTATGTATGAAAACGTTTTGTAAATCCTTTGTCAGGCATTGAAATCAATCCATCCGAAAAGAGATAAAAAAAAAGGAAACACATTTTTTGTTCACGTATTGTAACCTGCTAATTTAATTCATTGAACGAACCAAAATCTTTTAAACTCATATACTACGCAAGCCACTCAAAACGAAATATTGCAGTGAAACCAAAACACTTAAAGGTAACGTAAACAGAAGTAAATTTATGTTAATACGTAGTAAAAGTGACGTCGAAAACTAAACAAATCGTAAGCAGAAGATATTTCTTCGGCTCTTATATATGAGCGATAAAAAACATGTGAATACAAAATCAAAATGGAGTACTAATAGATTTGATAATGAATGCGGAATGATGAAAGAGAGAGTCGATGAGCATTGGGTACTTTCTCTAATGCGTTGTGTGATTGTTATCCAATAACAAGTCTCTCCTCTATTGTTTTTGAGCAGCTACTGTTAGAAGATAATGAAGGACGCTCTCAGGTGAATATCAAATAGGAATCCTTCTCCAAATGTTCTTTTCGAAAATATCAAATTCAATGACAGAATATTCAAAGGGAATTTGAAAGGGATGTCTTTTTGAAATTTCAATTAGCAGGTGCAGAGAAATTGGGTTATCACGATCTTAATAGGCCACGTAGGGTGTGATCTAAAGACTCTAGAACCAATCCGAAAAATCAGTCTCCAGTGTATTATAAGTTGTAACTTTCCTTATTGAAACTCATTTATTTAATTTTTTCTCGAAAAAAAAATCTGTGACCAATTTTTTAATCAAAAAGTGTACTTTTCCCAAAAATTCAATTATTTGTTAATCATGCTTAATGTTAAAATTTCTGATACTCAACAAATAAGTAATAATATTGTTTAAAAACTTGCGAATTTCGTGTTCGTTTTCAAATTAGAAATAAAAGACTGGTTGTACCTTAACTTTTGGAAACCAGTATATTTATATATGCACTCAAGTACACAATTATCTTTACATACATAAACATATTGATATTCCATGAAATACCCAATCGATGTAATCCGTTTTTGCAGGGAATGTGTGAAAGTTAAGGCTTATTAGCATTATCCAATCAAAAATGATCAAAGGATTTCTGATATGCAAATCAAGGCATATCAGAAATCACCCGACGGTGAATCAAGCGCTTTGCTCAAATTGAACTGAATTTCTACAATACAGCGTTTGACCGTTTGTTAAAGCTCGGAAGTTTTATTTGGAAGAATCTGACAAGTTGCAGATTATTGACCGTTTAGAAACAGGACAGAAAATCATGAGAGCAGTAAGATATGTGAATATTTCAATACTGTCATTGTGGAAACAATTTCAGAACCCTGTAACTGCTGTTAGAAGGACTGGGCAAGAACATGTAAAAACTGTTTCTCGAGACCCATATATCTGATAATAGCAGTCCTTTATAACAGGAAATCTACTGTTCGGCAGGTAAATTGAGAGCTTGCAGGGCCACTGGAAATGTTGTATAATAGCAAATTGCATGTATAAGTGTTAGTGAATAATGTTTTTATGCCAGAGAGTCAAGGGTATGTGTTTAACTTGTAACGCCGTATTTCCTTTTCAACTAACCTTTTGGGACTTGATACGGCGTTATTTTATTTGAGGACATTATCTTGTGAATGAATCGTGACTTACGTAAATTGATATTCTATGTTTAGTATAGAGAATCAGGTTTATTAGCAATGAAGAGGTTGGAGGAAGAGTCATAATATAAGAGAGGGAACTCGTAAAGTTTAGATAGACATTTTCTTATGCTGAGAGCTAATTAACATTCGATGCTTAGTGTCAAGAGATGATACGATAGCTGAGATTGAAAATTGGATCGTTCCTGATTCGAACCCACCTTTAGAACTATTTCAGATAAGTTTCTGATAATCTTTTGTTGTGGGAAAGTTTCTGCTCCACATTCATAATGACATTGATTTCTGGATTATTCTCAAATTAGAATAAAAATATAGTTTAAATATCTCATTCATTAAGTGCCTAATGACTCAGACAAAAATTTTGGTGCAAAACACGAGTATCGAAGCCGCACATAGTTTTCACAACAACAATTGAATGGATGCAAAAAATACGATGAGTGAATGCCACTGAACTAATGTTTGAAGGAAGATTTACAACTTTTCTTCTGAAGGTAGTTGAAAATCTCCCTTCAAACATTATGATTTGGACCATTTCAATAGTGTAATTGTGATAGGAAGGGAGGAATAATGATCGATGGACATACGCCATTGCAGTTTGCAGAAGAGGATTCGTGACTGGTTAAGGATATTTGGTTGAGATCTTAAAACTTTAAAATATACTTTTCAGATGTGCATACGGATCATTTATTTGTGGACCATAATGCTCGTCGACGTTGAGCAAACTTCGTTGACGAAAAATATTTGAAAGACATTGAGGGAATATAATGCCCTTATTCTTATCTGTACCCGATAGAGGGGGGGGCCCCCGGGCCTCAAACTTTTCAATATTTAAACCCATTTTTTAGGAACCTAATCTAAAGACTTCATTCTCGGCTCATTCAATTTTTTCAAAGACGAACCGCTCATGTTTTCAGTTACTGTTGTCGATGACAATCAAGTTCAGATCAATTCTAGTCATTTTCAGACACGAGAACAATTGCATCTAGCTTTGATATATACTCGTGTGCAAAGTTAAGAGTTTTGGCAAAAAAAGTCTATTTTTATAAAACACATAAAACTAAAGGTACTATTGATGCTGCCGAAGAATTATGCAAATATCCAGAGTCGAATACATAAACGTACTCGTGCGTGTCGAGTGTTTGTGACTGTGGATGGGATATAAGTACACGATGTGTCGTTAGCGATTTGAGTGCTTGTACTTCTTCACGACAATCACCGTGTTTCTTGCAAGAGTTGAGTACACTATAGAAAGTATAAGGTAAGATGAATAACCACGAACATATGGATTGCGGAATGAAGTGGCGAATTGTCGGTCGATTGGAAGCAAGCCAATCCCAAGCACAGGTGGCAACAGAGCTCAATGTAACGTCCAATATTGTCTGCAATTTGTATAAACCGTTTCAGAACACTAGCTACACATTAAGAAGACTTGAATAAGATCGACCAGATCCGCAACGACGAATAAGGATAATTATTGGGCACTTTCTGCGCGATAATACAAGACTGCTACAGATTCACAGCTCTCACTTGAGCTGTATAATGCCACTAGAACCTGAGTTTCATGATCTACAGTTGCTTGAAGGCTTCGTGAGAGAGGGTTGCAGATCCAAAAACCTTTTTTTTTGCATCTTTCTTACTGTAGCACACAAGAAAGCGCGTGTAGTATGGTTCAGACAACATGCATCTTAGACTAGATATCAATGGAGCATCGTGACGCTTACAGATGAGCCGAGATTCTGTCTGGACACTGATCCTCGGAGTACATGTATCTGTAGAGAGCCTGGATACAATACCATCCATCCCTCATCAGAGAAAAGGATCATTACGATGGTGGAGGTGTAAAGGTTTGAGCAGGCATTATATTAGAGGACCTCACGTCCCTGCATATGATTGATAAAGGCTCTCTGAATGCTATGAGGTATAGAGAAGAGATCCTAGAGCTTTGTGTTTGACTTTTCAGGGATGCAGTTGATAACGAATTTTTGTTAATAGATGGTAACGCTCGTTCGTATACGGCTCAGATCGTCAACGATTACCTGGAAAGTGAGGATATTCGCCACATGGATTAGCCAGAAAGATCCCCTGACCTTAACTCTATAGAGCATGTCTAGAACGCTCTAGGTTGAGCAGTTCAATCTCGCTATCCTCCTTCAAGACCTATCCCGGAGCTAAAAGCTATCCAACAGAAGAAATGAGATCGACTGACACAGAAACAAGTCAACTGCCTCCTGTCCAGTATGCTGTGATGCTATGTGACCTGTCTGACTGTGAGTGGGGACCATACTCCATATTAGACTCACCTTTAGCTTGATATCGTAAAGTGGATTTTGGATATCCTTGAATTATGAGCTTTACTGATAATCATCAGTTTATAAAAGGAATTCTGAATAGTACATCTCTTTCTTTCTGTGTGTTACAGACCTATATTCATACCAAATTTCCTAAAAATCTACCCCTTGTTTTTTCGGAAATTCGACATAATGTGCAAATTCTTTTAATTTTGTAAACGAGTGTACTTGGTTTCAATTCCTACCATTGGCGAAAATCTACCTTCAGAAAGGAATGACGATGTAAAAAGGAGTAAAATGTCTTCAATGTCTTAATGGTATGTTAGTAGTAATATCCTGGAACAGAGGCATAACCCAATTAATCTCTTAGCAGTTTTTCATTTCTTCAGTAAAGTAATAATTAAAATTTTCTTTTAAAGCATTTAAAATCTTTACATCACGATAATTACGCGACCCAAAACATCCAGATTATTTTCGGTTATAAATGTTTCAAAATTCCTATATTTGTGGTCTTCAATTATTTGAGTCTCCATGCAAATATAATTTCAATTCATGAAGTTTGTTGAATATGTCTGCTAAATACGTGAGCCTCAAAACTTTTTCACAGGGCACAACGATTTTACTAATTTATTTCTATTCTCTCTCTCTCCCCAGCTGAGTGACTTCTTCATAGAGTTCCAAAATGCCAAAAAAAAGTTTTCCAAAATGCCAAAAAAAAGTTTTCCAAAGTGCATTTCCCCTCTTGATAACCAAAGGTATTTCCATATGCAGAAGTGATTTGTGGTTGCTTCTCAATTCTTCGCAAAGCTTTTCAAATAAACGCAATTGTAATTTTTCTGATTTTATAAAATTCTCTAATCTAATAGAAATGTTCAAAACATTTTTTAAAACATCTAGCGCTGCCAATCCATGGACTGGAAGAGCTTATCTTCACCGAGTGCCAAAAAAGCTGGAATGAGCAAATCAAAATTCAAAGCAATGATGATTTTTTTTCCTTATTTATGGGATTGTGTACCTACAATGGGTTCCTGAAAGTCAAACTATTAGTCAACATTACTACCTTCCATTTCTTGCTGAACTCCGCGAAAGAATAAGGAAAAAAACGACCTGAATTGGAGAAGGACAAGCCTTTCCGCATTGTCTGTCAAGAGGTTTCAAGGCCAAGTACAGCATCCCAGTGTTAGACTATCCACCTTATTCGCCGGATTTTGCGCCATGCGAATTCTATCTGCTTCCTAAAGTGAAATCTGTATTAAAAAGAGCAAGATTTGAGTCCATTTAGGTGTGAAAGAGAAAGCGGCACACGTCCTGAAGAAGCTGACGGAAGAAAACTTACAACATTGTTTCGAACTATAGAAGATTCGCATGGAGCGTTGTAGGGACAGAGGAGGGATGTATATTGAAGGTGATAATAAGTAAATATTTTTATAGCGTCAGTCTCGTTATTTAATAGCTATACCTTGTATATATATATATATATATATGTGTGTGTGTGTGTGTGTGAGAGAGAGAGAGAGTAAGTGTGTTTTATTAACAAAATTTTATTTTATTTTTCAATTTTGGCCAACTGAAGAAGACACAAATTTTTAAAACAGTTTGTTTTCTGAATTTTCCAAGTCTTATTTTACTGTTTGAAGAAAAATTTCTTCTTCTCTCTCTCTTTGAATATATTATTAAATTTAAAATGTTTACTTGGCTTAAGTTTTAAAATAATCAAAAAAAAAAAAAGGTTTTCTTAGTAAATTCTTTACTTATGTACTATCTTACTTTTAGTATTCTTTACTTATGAAGTCAATCAATCAGTAGATTGGCGTTTTTACAATGTTTATTGGATAAATGAGCGCAACAATATTGTAAGAGATAAAGGTTATAATTTGTTTGTTTTTTTAAAATAACGCTTTTAGTTTGTATTAATGGTCTTAGACTGTTTTTAAGTTTGTGGCTATTTATTTTGGTTTTAATGAATTTTTGTTTACTTTTTCTTTTCTTTCCTTTTTTTTTAAAAGAAAAATTTGAAATTTTACTCGTTTCTGAAATTTTGATATTTGATTATTTTTTAATTGATTATGTATTTACTATAGTGTGATGGTTGGATCTACTAAACTAGCTTAAAAACACGTTTCAAATTCCAAAAAGTATGGGTTAGTATTTATATCATACATAGTCTCATTACCATATTTTTTTTTCATTATTTCTTTTCCTTTCTCTAATGATATGCTATTTTGGGGTGGATTTGTATTTAACAAAATTGTAAATTTTAAATAATGGCTTATATATATTATTTTATAATTATTAAGTATAATTAGCGTTTCAGTAAACTTTAGCCTTTTTTACTGTAAGAGTCTGTAAAATTGCCTAATTAACGTTAGTAATTATTTGCGTTATTTTATATATATATATGCAGCACATTTCCCACTCCAAAGTGTGTGACATTATTAAATTACATCATCTTCATTTTTATATCATTATAATTTTTTCTCTTGATTATTATATGCTGTTTAATGTTATTTTGTAGTCAAATTGGTAGTAATTTATTAATTAATGTTTTATATTTGTATTAAATTAATATTGTTATGTACGTATAAAATGGCTATTAAGTTAATTTTTGCTCACTTTCATTAGAATATTTTGTTCATTTTTATCAAAAAGTATCTATACACAGAGTAGAAAAAACAAAATATCAAGAAATGTTTGAAAAATTTTGAAAAATTTAAACCTTTATATATTTAATTTTGGGTATTTTTTTAATTATGTAATCATAATTAAAAAGATACCCAAAGTATCTATCTTATATATATATATCTATATATCTTATTAATATATATATATATATATAGTTATATATATATATCTTATTAAGATTCCTAAAGAGATTTAAAAGAAATATAATATTAATATGATTATTGGATATAAAAGATTTAACTATTTAGTTAAGTTAATATTAAAAGAGATAATTATATGTTTTGTAATAATAAAATATAATAACAGATCAAAGATCATCCCTAAGCTGGGCCTGAAAGTAATTGTTTAGTCAATATTTACTTACATTTTTATTAAGATGGTATCAAATTTTTATTTTATGAAGATTTAACGTTACATATTTACATAACACATTTTTTTTAAAAAAATAATAACATAATGTAAATTTTTATGTAGACTTAACATCAAAAGCACCTGTACAGCTGCGTTTTTATTTGAAGACTTTACAAACATCTAGATATTTATAAGGTGTCAGTAATCTAATTGATATTTGGATTATTACAGATATGTATAAGATTTTGTAATCTAATGTATATGTGTTCATATCTCTATATCATATATATATATATATATATATATGGAATAAATAAATGTAAAAAATTATAGACATTTATTTGATGTGTTTACTATATTTAGATATCTGTTAGATACGTAACATTTTTAAATTGTAAAATAAGAAAGCAATGTTTCTTAAGGATTCTCGCAACTATGATTAGCTGGACACTACTAGTCTATGAGGTAAATTAACTTGACACACAATTTTGTAAGTTTCGTTCCCTCCTAGAATTATTTAAAACATTTTAAAGGTTAATTTAAAATATCGTAGCACACATTTTTGAGAAAAATACATTTAAATTTCAAAAGTACTTAAGGCGAAGTATTTTAAATCCTGCGAGTTCTGCTATGTTTGCAATCGTAAAACTTTCCTTGCATATATACTCCATTTGGAAAGAGCATGTTTATTGTACAGAAAGTGTCCTACTAAATGTTTTATTAACTTTGTATAAGAGGAAAAACTGCATCTACACATCCATAATGCTCCTTCGCTTCCATTCCCTTGACACGATGCTTTTGAAGGGTGGCGCTCGTGTAAGCTGTCCTGTTTCGTTAGGGAGCCTTCTCCGTGCTATCACTTTACCGTAATCACTGAAATATCACATCAGGTAGCCCTATTAGGATTCATTATGTCGCAATTTTTCAATCATTCGCATCGACTCCCCCTCGGGTGAGTTTGCGGTTTCACCTACCCACCCTCTGTAAGGACATTTCGTGTGAACGCAGGGGGTACAACAATAGGGCATGGGAAATGAATGTCAGGGGTGCAGCAGAAATTACACTCCTGGCCTGCTTGCCTTCCCGAATGCGACTGACAGCTGACTGGAACAAAAATACTTTGCGTAACATAATTTTACAAATGCAATGTTTTTTGCGTAAATAATATCAAACACCTTCCAAGAAATTCTTTATCATATATTAAAAAGTTTCATTTAAATTTTCAAGTTTCTCTCCAAGACTTTGCAAGTAATTTAGCCTGGTTTTTTGGCTAAATAAATTCTTGTACCACAAATAATGCCATTATTTCTCTTGACACGCTGTTGAGATGCGTAACAGACAGAAGAATATTAGCAGAGTGTAAAATATTTTTTTCTGCTATTCCTTTATGAGAATCAGCCCATTAGTTAAAAGATCCTAGCAATACATATTTTCCTTTTAAACTGGGAATCAGGGGGAAATTTAGCCATAGATGCATTGAAATGAGGATTTAAAAAAAAATCAGTGTAATTTATCCAACTGTTGAAACAGATTTGCTCATGATTTATATTTAGCGGGATAATTTCTATTTAATCACTTGGTCGATTCAAATGCTACTTGGACAAAATCCCCACCAAAAGAGTTGAATAAACATTTGGATGAGAGATTTGTAAGGATAAAGAGAGTTATTTGTAAATGGTCCTTTCAGAAGAAACCAATAGACTCGATGATATCTGATACTCTTTTGCAATGTTTGAATAGCGTACAAGACACTTTGTGAAAAGCGTCTTAGAATGAGATGGGGCGGGAGGGCATGTTGCCATTTTGTAAGCTTCAGTGGTGGAAGGAAAAGCTTTTGTGTTCGACCGTAGGCGCGAAATGCGGGTTTTTGGGGAACTAACAAAGAAAGACCGACTACAATAGCAAACCGCTCTCTCGGCTCATCTCTCGCAGTTGCTTTCACAAGGGATTATTTATTCTAGGACCGCCAATAGAAATGGTTGTGAATCATCCCTCGTGTAAAAATTATCCTAGTAAATATTCCTAGTAAGTATGTTCTGTCCAATAACTTTTTCCATCATCAGTTCATATATCACTTTCTTATCCATGTTCTCAAGATGTTCTGTTTTTTCGTCATTCAATAACAGTAACAAAAAAAAAAAGGCATTCATGTCAACAGTATGATAAGGTGGAAAAAATAGCAATGAGCATCAATATTAATCACGTTGTTTGGAAAAAACATATAGAATTCACATGAGATTAGTTAATGATAGGATTGTCAAAATGGGATATGCGTTAGTTACAATGTGATATTAAAGGGAATTTTGTATGTGATGGTTCTTTATATACTCGAGAAACGCTAGCAAAAAACTGAAATTTTAATGGACGTCAAAGACAAGAATCAGAGTGTTTTGTGTTGAAAAATGCTTGGAAGAAAAAATCCTCATTTTTTTGGATAATAAATCTTCAGAGTACTTTTGCCTCAATGATCCCTGTCTGTATAGAGATTAAAAGGGCAAGAAATTTTATTCTAGAAATAATTTTTTATTTGTACACTACTACATTGAAGAAGTCATAAATCCTCTTCATTTGAATTTTATTAGAAAGAGAAAGCATAGTAGTATACCAGAAATGTTTACCTCTTTTACGACATAGCAACTTACATAAATAACGACGAGAAGTCCAGCTAAATTTTCTTAACCTTACTCTGGACTTTTTTCTAAATTCCATTTGAGAGGGGGAAATCAATTACACGGAAAGAGTAACAAAAGCATAAACGGAAAATAAGAAGGGGAGACAGATTTTCCTGTCCTGTGATAAAATGTAAGCCATTATCGCCGAATCGTATCTAATCGTTGGCTCGATTATGAAGGCGTGAAAAAAAAAAGAGAGCCAACGATAAGAAACAAACTTTAAATTATAGATTGTATTACTATTCTCTCTTTATTGTTTTTTGCTTATATATACAATTTTTTTAAATATTTTATTCAAATTTCTCTTGGAAGATTGACATATATAATTAAAATAGATAGCATATTTTTAAAATATGTTTACAGCAAAAAAATGCTTCTTTTCCTTAAAATATGTATTGTTAAGAAGTTTCAAAGCATTTTTTTCCTTCAGAGAGATAATCCTACAATGAATGATCAGAGCCCGAAGAACATTCGAAAATTAAAGTCGAGGTAAGTATCTAATTTTATAAATTGTGTCTATTCAAATTAACAATTAGGACATATTTTTTTAAAAAATTATTAGTTGAAACTTAAAATATCTTCGAGAGGTGTGTTTCAGAATACGTTAAAACAATTAGAAATTTTATGGTTGCCTAACAGAAAATAAAATTCGAAATATTACTAAAATACCTTTCGTTAAGGCAAGGTGTGTTTTGTGAAAGGTTTTTAGTCAAGATTGCATCAACTGTGCAGTGCGAAAATACTTTATATCGAAGTATCTTTGAAAAATGGTATTCGAGAAAAACGCGAAAAATAATTGGTGGACAAGACATCTAGAGCACCGAAAATAAGCTTTACTAGAATTATGTAAAATTGATCCGAGATTAAAAGATTTAAATAATAATACAAGTTATGCAACAAAGGGGACATTCACACTTGGTATTTCTCCTTATTGTACACATGATAACTTGAACACATAACGAGAAAACATGAACTCAGAACATTAGATGACCGGCACATTTCGTTTCTTCTGTGCATCACTGATTGGATGCAGAAGACTTGAGTTGCTTGATTAAAAGGGGAGGTCCATAATTGTAATTTCCAGTTACAACTCATACTGGGTTTTTCTTATTGAAACACACGAAGGAATGATGAAATAAAACACTTGCTATTACTACTAAGAGAGTCGCCTTTCTGCATGCTTTCTTCCTTTATATGGATAGTACACTGTGGATCAGAACATAGGAATGCATTGTACGGCCATATCCATTGTATGGCGCAAGCTGCATTCCTTTAGATTAGTGGAGATCATTTTGAGAACTTTACTTTGTAAATACACCTTATCATATCAAATGCTACTGTTTCTGTTTCTCATAAGGCCCCAGGACCTAACCTTCTTCAGGTAAGTAAGGCTCCCTAATTACATCTTCTTCCTTTCCAATAAGGTTTACTGTCTTTGGTAACACAAGTGAGGCGCCTCCAGGATACCCTAGCGATTCTTTTCCATTTTGAACGCCCCCCCCCGGGGGGGGGGAGCCAGGTTGTATTTTTTTCCCCATTTTTTTTTCAAATGTCTGGAGCTCAGTTAGACCGTGTTTGGTTTAGTATAGCCATAACTGGCCATTGTGCCATTAAACTTCTCCATCACTCACAAATCTCTAATAATGCTTATTATTCGTGCATTGTCTGTAACATTATGCTTTTCGTTTCACATATCTTCAGAAAACATACAATGTATGCATATGCAGCCTGACCTCATTAACAAGCGGTACTCAGGGTCTATGGCTACTAAAATGAGGGTTAAGTGAACCACGAGTTACTGTATTAATATAAATTAAATTGAGTGATAATGTAATATCGGCATGAGTTTCCTATATGCTTTTATCATATAACTATATATATATATATATATATATATATATATATAACTGGTTTCAAAATTAAGAGAATTTTCCGATTTGGTCGATTATCTTTAGAGCTACTGGACAGATTTGAATGAAATTTGGTGTGTAAATAAGATTGATATAATACAAAAAATTATCCTTCAATAGTTATAAAGCACACACATTATCGTGCGTAACACTCATCGGAGTCACAAGGTATGAAACAGCAGTTGTTGAATAGAACCAAAAAATAATGGGTTAATCGAAAGTATGGTCCCCTCTTACACATATATATGCTTCGCAACGTGATTTTATGCTGGAAATAAGGGATTATATGAGTTCCTGTGGCAATTGGTCTTACTCATTCAGCAACGCTGTTTTCAGGTCTAGCATGGCTCTCGGAGGGAGGCTGCGATTTGCAATTGCCCTCTTCAGAACTTCCCGGGCATGCTTTGTAGAATTGAAGTCTGGAGATTTCGCTGGCCAATACATCCAGTGAATATCCTCATTTTCCAGAAATTCGTCAACAAGCTGAGCTCTATGTGACTTCGCTTTGTCACCAATTAAAAGGAAATCAGGACCAATTGGACCCCTTAAAAGGCGGATATAGGGCTCCAGGACCTCTTCCCTATACTCTCAAGAGTCGCAGTGCCTCTTTCAAAAACATGGAGGTGCGTGCGGCCATCCAAAATGATGCCTGTCCAGACCATCAAGCCTCCGCTGCCGTAATGGTAGATTTCTTGGACATTGGAGGGCAGGTAGTGGGTCCTTAGTTCTCTCCATATGAAAGTATGGTGAAAATCATTCGTTAGGCTGAACCGGGACTCATCAATGAAGAGAACGGTCACCCATTGATTCATGTTCCTATCAGTAAAACCTGTGTATCATTTTAAGCGGACTCTCCTATTCGCAGAACTGAGAGGGGTTCAAACAACAGGTCTTCTTGCAAACAGCCCTCTCTCTTGAAGTCTTCTGGATACAGTCACCCTTGAAACTCGGGTTATTGTGGTTACATACAACTCATGAAAGACCCGAGAAGCTGTAGCATCTCTTTTACACCTCGTTGTAATGGACAAATGGGGATCTTCTCTGGCTGTCAAGGCTCTTGGACGACTTTGCCCAGGCTTTCTCTCGACTGATCCGGTATCCTTAAACATTTTCCATAAGTTGGACACGACTCCGGGCGTTAAATCTAATTATCTTCAAATCTGGATTTGAGACTGGCCTGCTTCTAGCCTACCCACAATTCGCCACCTCATTCCATCATCTAAACGCTGGTGGTTACTCAGTTTTACTGTTTGAATTTTAATTTAAGCATTGCTTCTAAAAGCACCAAGAAATTCTGCGAAATGAGCTATCTATCACTTTTGGCGTATCAAATCACTTTTCAACTTTTTATCCTATACTTCAGTTTTAAATACATGTAGCTGATATAATATTCAATTTAATAATTTTTCGTTTACTTTAATTTTAATTACATTTAGCTCAAAAATATTCTATTTAATAAGTGATCGTTTCCTTTAATTTTAATATCCAGAAAGTTTACTTATGTCCATTTCTCAATATTTCATCATTTACTTTAATTCTTATATTTAATAGAGTAATTTAATAATAATTATAAAAAAAAAGTGCACCTTAGGAGGCTAAATCTATTCTTTGCAAAACTTTGCATAGAACCTTTTCAGATGTTTTTATATTTCGGCTTTCTCATATATTTTCCTAAATAGAACTAAATAAAAATAGTTTTCTATAGATTTAAGAAAGCAGCTAACATGGATCATTTATTAATAAAAAAAAATTTTAAAAATAATTCCAAAAAAAATAAGACTAATTTCATAGGCGGGCGAATAAGAGAAATCCGAATGAAAACAAAGTTTCTTTATTTATTTCTTTTTTTCACAATCCGAACTGCGTTAATTTATCGATTCTTTCGGAAGTCGCCGATAGTGATATAACTCAAACGGTATCTCTTTAACGTCCCTGTTAATATAACGAACATTTTGTCCGTATTCAATTAATGATTTTCTTAACCAAATAAAAATATTCCGACTTTGGTCCCGAAACAATTAAAAAAAAAAGAATATCCATGAAAAACATCCACTAAAAGATATCATCTCCGTCTCAACACAGTCGTAACTTTAACTAAAATCGTGATTCTTTTCCTTTGATTTTCTTTCATTAGACCATCCTCCTCAATTGAACAAGTTTCAGCAGAAACGATCCAACCAAACTCCATTATCCCACCATTGAGAATTGATAATACTAGACTCCCGTATGCATCTTTCATCCAAACAAAATGTTTCAAGCTCTCGCTTTATTAGCAGCACTCAAGAAGACTGAATCGAGGAGCCAGGAGCGTCACAAATCCAACATCTCCCGTTTAAACCAGTCTAAGAGTTGGTGCTTTCCGTCAAATCCGCTCCCGTTGGAGTATAATGGAGACTTTGATCCGTTGGGGCTTCATTAAAAAGAGGACTCCAAAAGGCACACGTGACCATTAAATTACTGTGACATACCAAGGTCAGCTGGGGTCAGTACTTGTAAGGCTTCGTCTTAAGCTCTTAAGTTATAGCTTCATAACTTAAGCGGTGTTTTGACCCTTGGGGCTATTTGCAGTGTGCCGGGGATTCCGCTGAAAGTTTTGCCGCCTCCACTCCAGATCCCCTATTTTTTTCCCTAGCATAATAAATCACACTTCGCGCGTGGGAACGATTACGAAAAAAAAAAAAAAAGCCTTTGCTCATTTGTCAACAGCTCTTTTAACCGAAAATTCTTAGGTGGACAAACTTTCTGAGACTATAAAGCCTTTCATTTGAGTCAGAACCCAATGATACTTGAATAAATCAGAGCGATTTCAAATTAGTTTTGCTTCAATTCAATTAATAAAAGTTAAATCTCATTCAAATAAGGCTCAAAAAATGTGAATAGTTTCAAAAACTTGAGAAAAACCTTAGTTTTCACGAGGATATTTTTGTAGAAACAATTTTAATTGATTATCTGACGTAGAATCGTGTAATCATCTTGTTTTCTAAAAATTCTTCGAAGGAAAAATACAGAGAATGCAGTACAAAATTTGTCTAAACAACTAGAATTTCAATTATTTTGGGCAAAAGGTTTTTCACATAGCACTTATCATTTCTATACTGCCACATATTAATGCCATGCAGCTTTTCGCACATAGCATTTAAAAGAGAACTTTTTTTTTTTTAATAAACGATGCTCTCGCAATGCTACGGTAACGAAAAAATACAATGGTATTGGAGCTGTACGAAAACACCTGTTCAGTCGCATCATATGAAATCAAAGCTCGAAAAGTTTGAGTTGTAACGGATAAGAAAATGTGAGAATTTTCTGCAAAATAAAGAATTCATTTTACTTATAAAGCCATAAACTATATGCTGTTGAAGATCATTAAAAAGAAGGCGATTATAAAATTTTTTACAGATTGTTACAACAATTAATTCCTATCTTTACGTATTACAGTTAGAAGTAATAAGCATGTTACCCTGCAAGAAAAAAAAGTTAGGCATCAATAATAGCAGATAAAATTTTTACTTCGGACATATTTAATATTCTATAACAATAATATATATTTATATATAGTACTTATGGCATTATATTTGGATGTTGAGCAAAAAATATTTAACAAAGAAATTTTTTGTAAAATGTCCCCTATATCTTAAGGTGGGAGATTTTATAATTACAAAAAAAATATTATATCCTATATATTTGGGAAATTAAACAAAGAGACTCATTATTTCTTTCTCAAAAAAGGAAATTTCACAATAACAAAGAAATGAAGAAAAAGATCAAACCTAAAATTGTTGGCACTTATTTAATTCTTAACTTACTAACATTTCCATCAGTCAAATTAAATCGAAATATCCTGTTTTAAATATAGTGACCTAATGAAAGTTTACATTCTCCGAAATTTGTATATTATATTTTCTTAAAAAAATTATTCAACAAAAAAATTTCGATTGAAAATTTCTGCACGGGTCTATCGAGTAAAAAAAATATATTGTTCTATACTTTATCGCCCTTTCTGTCTATTATAATCATTTTATACCCATTTTTTTATTCGAAAAACCTTTTCGACCTATTTTTTAATCTATCGTGATTTAAAAGTTTTTAAAGATTTTGAAGCAATCTTAAAATCAAAATATACTTTAAAAATGCAGATCTTGAAAACACTGAATACTTTTCAATTTTTTTTAGAAAAAAAGCAGGGTAAATAAAAACTTTAAAAGTGGAACAAATTAGATCCTCTTTTGTAAAATTTTAAAATAAATAGCGTCATCGTAAATGCATGCTCATTGCTTTAGAGAAAGCAATGTTTCCCAAACTTCGGAAGGAATAGGTATTTGATTCATTAAATTTAATGTTATTCAAACATAATGTTCATTTGAATGACATTTCCTACTGTTTAATATGTCAGTTTCTGCAGGTCAGTTTCAGAGAGCGAATCGACTTCTTTATTTTATTTTTATGAATGACATAGTTGAGAAAGTTTTTTTTACATCAATAGAAAGTAAAAAAAAAACAGCTTTATTGCTGAGAGATATCCAGCACTGGGACAATGACTGCATTTTATGCTTGGATACAAGAGAACATCAGATCAGTTTTTCCGACATGAGGTTCAGTGTGTATGAATTTGCATCTTCCAAAAAGGATTATTAGTCCAGAGACTACCTTTACGTTGATCTGTTTCAAGGAAATAATAATTAAAGTTTTCAACTATTGCATTACATCACAAATTAGAATTTGATATGTGTGTATACTCTTTTGATGCATATACGTTGTTGATGTATTTAGGTTTATGTTTGGGAGAAGCAGTTGTGAGGTTTAAATAATCTCAATGACATTAAAATTTTTTAGCCAGGGGTTGGGAAAATATTTCGGATGGAAAATGTGCGTTTGAAAGGCAAAGCACAAATGGGGAGATCTTTTCATTTCTCAGAAAGATATTTTAGGGTTGGTTTTGTTAAAACTTTATCTGATAATATCCTGAAAATTGATGCTTTAATATTAGCAATAACTTATACGTCAGTTTATGTTTCCACAATTTCCAAAAAAATAAAGGTAAATTACAGATTATTTTTCAACACATTTATTATTTTTTTTACCAAATAAATATTTTTTGTTATAAGTCATCTGGTTAACTTGTTAGGGGTTGCAAAAATAAATAATATTTTAAAATATCAGAAGCTATTCAAGATAGAAATATAAAACTACTTTAAGTTATAATAAATTCATTCGTATAATTTTTAATAAGTTCAATTACAATGCAAAAAATTGATATACTTGAAGAATAAACTTAATATGAATCTAATATTTATTAGGAGTAATTAAATTTTTGGAGTAAATCTTATTTGCTTTTTACTTTAGTGTGAAATTAGAAGAATAGAATCATTTTTAATAAATCACTGACTGTACAATAAATAATTTTATTTGAGTGAGATGTGTTTTGAAACTTAATTTTTGCAGCTTTTAATTATTTTTTAAATAGTTTAAAGCACTTGTAGTTCGTCTTCTTTTGAAAAAAATGAATACGGCTTGCAATAATAAATTTACTTTGAGTGAAATTAGCACAAAAATTTACTGAAAACGAATAATAAGCCAAAAATATTGAAATTGAAATAATAATATATTAAAAGGATTGGAGTAGAAAAGAATAGTATTTTTTTGCCAAAAAAAAACTTGCACCTCAAAATGATATGTTCAGGATATGTATTTATTAAACACAAATTAATCTAAAAGTCATCTCTTTGAGGCTCCGCGACCTCACCTAAAGAAGAAATAGAATTTACATTTGTTCGATTTGGAACGAAATGTCTTTGCACAGAAATCAGAACACAACTCTTCTGAATTCAACAGGCGTTTTCTCCCCCCCCCCGTAGAAGAGGGGGCTACATTTTTCCCCTGAATCAAAAATATTTCATTTTTGCTTGAATCCTCTAGTCCAGTGGTTCCAAACATTTTTTCAATCGCGACTCATTTCCTAATTTTTTAGATATATTCGTGACCCTCTTTTCCATCCGCCTGATCTCTCTGTAAGAAAAAATTGAAAATTTTCGACTATCAATTTTTATCCTCCCCTTTCCCCATTTATTTAACAATCAAAAATACTAAAGTCAAACGATAAAGTTTAAGACATTACTTGCTTACAATTTAGCTTAAATTGTTATTTTGGTACAGATATTGGTGTATGTTGTGATACGTTAATATGTTTACACAATACTTTGCTAATGAAAGGAAGAAGATAAAAAATCAACACATTCACATTTTAAAATTATTTCACCCTTAGTTTGAAAATTTCATAAATGTAGCTTGATTTATTTTTAACCCCTGTTTAGAAAATAGGAAAACAATATTATTATGAGTTAAAAAAAGGAAAAAAAAGAATGGCAAATACCAAAAAAAAAAAAAAAAGTCGTTGATTTGTAAGACATCACACATCACTACGTCTTGCATCATATAAACATAAAATTAGAGCCCAACATGTCGGCAGTAAAAATAAGGGATTAAGTTTTTAGAATCAACATTCAAAACTAGAAGACCAAACACTGATAGCTGCAGCTACCCATGCCTTCCTTACTGCACACCATCCTACTTATACTTATATATCATGTAACTGTTTATCAAGATTATATAAACACGTATTGCCAGATTCTGAAATGGAGTCAAACATTTCTTCTGATTGTACCAAAACAAAGGCCGTTGTCAATGTTCTTGCACTTAATTCTTTTCAGAAGATTTTCAAAGCGTTGAAAAGTGTTCTATTTTTTGGAGTGTGTACTGAAGGATCCAATTTGGGCGCAGTAAAACTTTTTTTCTATTTTAATTTTCTGTTTCGATAAAAATTTAGGTATGTCTCATAAACCTATAGAGATTATATCATTTGCGAATGAAAAAGTTGAAACTATATCTCGTTTACTAAAGAAAGCACTAGAAGAAAAAAAAATTGAAAGAAAAATGTACAACCTTCTGGGGGACACAATTACAACACTAACTTTAGTGGTATAAATCATGAAAGAAAAAATAATTGAATCCAGAGTATAAACAATACACTGAAAAATTGCCTGAATGATATTGGTCTCACACATATATTGAATTAGCTGATTCACCCGTTCTTCGCACAGGTGAATTTCCTATGAAAGAATGATGTAATAAATGAAATAGCAAAGTGAAATAAATTTAAATCCAATGAGGACAAAACTCGCAGTTCATATATCAGATGGTTTTTAAGCTTTCATAATTTTAAATATTTAATTTATAAAATAATAATTAAATTTTTAAATAAAGCTGCAATTAATTATTAAACTTTACATAAAGCCTAAAGAAATTAAAATTCAATATAATACTAAACTTTGCTTTTAATTTATTCACATGAATTTAATTTTAAAAGTTAAGTCCATGCAATGTTTAAAGCAAAGTTTTAAGTCCTTAAAAAGGTGCTTTCTAGCTTAAATAGTTGACACATGCAAACAAAGTGAAAACAGGTTCTTTTGAGTGGGTGGGTACCAGGCAAAAACCACCAAGCTTAAGAATTGGCGCGGTTATAGCCGAGAGGTAGCTATTACCAATTGGTGATGAAAATGTAAAAAAATAAAAGTCTACAAGGATCAAATGTTCCTTTCACGGCAATAATTAAGCTTGGTGATAAATATGTCAACTTTTAAGCTTGGCGTTTTTTGTCTGATACCCCCAGCTAACGGAAAAGTACCCCAAATCAACTGCTAGCTAATAACAGGAAGAAAATGGAGTTACTTTTCACCAAGCAAAATTCTAACCAACTCGAAGTCTAAAATATAAAAATGTAGTAATAAATTTAAGAATTTAAGAATCAATCGCTGAAAGAAAACAAGCCCAGTTTCCAAAAAGCAATAATATAAAAATGAAACAAATTAATCAACTGGCAACCACTTGGCGATCAAAGATTTTTGGCGATAATTCTCTAAATGTGGAATGTCACACATGACTCATCGGATTTTGCACGGCTCCGAAAAAATCGCTAATTTGTGGCGATTTTTAAAATCGTGCCAAGTGGTGAGGCTAAACTCCATTTTAACTTTCGTTATGAACTAAAATAAAAGGTAATGGAGGGATATTACAGAGGATTAAATAATTAGCAAAGAGAAATTCAAGTGGCAGCTTAGAACCGAAACAGAAAGTATGATAAACTCAGACAATACAGGAATCAGGCTCCTAGAACTGAAAGTAGTTCCTTATAGCTCCTAAGCATCTCAGGCAATGCTATCACTAAAATTGACAAATCAGAAATTTCAGTTAGAATTCACAGACAGAAAAAGTTCCATTTAGAACTGATAGAGAAAATGTGATTACTTGAGGCAATACAATTCACTAAAAATGGCAAATAAGATATTTCAATTACAATTGAAAGAGAAAGTTGGCTTAGCAGGAATCAGCACTTGGAATAAATTTGACCAATAAAAATAACAATATAATTAATAAGAATGTCAACAAAGAACTAAAATACAAAGAAAAAGAAAAAATAAAAAATAACCAGAATTGTAATTTTTAAAAGTTTTCAAAAAGCAGTAATTCAACGCTTGTACTTGTCACTGTTTCAACACAGAAAATTGTTGCTAAATTAAAAAACACCTTTTTCAAAGCACTGTTTTTCATACGCTTTTTTAAATAATATTCTTTTGAAATGAGGATTTATTCAAAAAAAAAGTCGTATTTATTTTGCAAATAACCAAAGTGATCGTAATAATTCTTTTAGAAAGAACAAATTGTTAAACAAATCTAAAACAAATTATTTGTATGGAGAAGATACACTATAACGTCATACATGACGTACGTGAAATTTAAATTAAAATCTCGTAAAATCTATATTGAATTTTAAAAAAAGAAAGAAAAAAAAAAAAAAAGAAAAAGAAAAAGAAACGTCACCGGACACACAATCAATATTCATGGATTCTTTGTGCCAAATTCCATGCATAGGTATTTCGTAATTTTTCCGCTGTGCCGTCAACAAAATGAGACTTTATTTTCGAATGAGCATGCGCAAATCAAACTGCGTATGCGCAATGAATGCAAATTCGCTTTAAACATAAATTTTAAAACATTCAAGGCGAAACGGCTCCGTGGTACACACCATCAATATTCATAGATTATTGTACCAAATTTCATAGTCCCACGTCTTCTAATCTTTTCGTTACTCCACCAACAAAAATAGTAAATTCTTCATTTTATATAGATAACAATTCTTCATAATACAGGTAATTGTGTGCAATTTGCCTTAAATTAAATGGCGATAGACATTGAGTGTTGAATCTTAATTAATTATTTTTTGATTCCAACTGTAAGAATCGAAGCATTGAAAGAGTTCTATTACTTTGCTGAAATGGTTTACAAAAAGCTAATATTTCACTCAAGGCAAAATGATTATCTGTAATTCCCCCCATTGATAGAAAGTTGAAATTATATCCGTCGCTTATAAAAGAAATGGTCATATTTTTTTTATGAAATAAACCCCCTTCTGTGTTAATTATGATTTTTTTTTTTTTGTTTTTTTTTTGGAAAAATGTTTTGAATGCTTAAACTTCCTCTATGTATATTTTTCTCAACAAAATAATAAAAGCACGGAAAAGAAAACTGTATCTCGAAAATAACAAAAATTCTGTAATCAGTTAAAAACAGTTTAAAAGAAAGAGTAAAATATTTTGCCACTGAAAGTGAAACATAGTATTAAAAGTAACGGAGAGAATTCAAGAAGATATATCAATTATGAAATAAAGGTTTAACATTTATGAAAAGGAAATTTATAACTGAACTAATGGACAACTTCATCTAAAGAATTTGAAATTTTTGATTAGATGTTAGTGGAAAAACTCTTCTTTGGGGAATATTGAACAATGTCTTGCGAAAGAGGATTGTAACTTTATTATTTGTAACTCAATTTGTATTGTAACTTTATAACTCAATTATTTGCTCAGTTACTAAATTTAAATTATTTTCTTTAACAGATGTAACACGATGTTGAGCTTTTATTTCTTTCAAATGATTTAAAATGGGTTAAATATTTTTTGAAAGAAATGAGCCCTCAGAATTTTCTTAAAAATTGTTCATTGTTCTTTGCACTTCCAGCTAAAGTTGAGAAGATCTTTAGCATTATAGAATTAATATAAACAGATGAATAAAACAGGTTGTACAACATCAAAAATTTGATTTGTAAAATTTTTTATGAGTCCTCCCTTAGAAAAAAAAATATCCCGGAAAAAAATGGAAAGTAAAACATGATTTTGTTCAAAAATATAGACGTTTTTTTTTTTTTTTTCTAAATAGAAATGTTTTCTATGTACATTATGTTTGATTTTAAAAGTTTTGCTTCAGTTTCTAAAAAAATTATAATTCGAGCTCTTTTGGAAGAAATTTATATCTTGTTTAAATATCTAAAATTCTATTTGTTGTTCTTTTATGATATAGCCTAAATAATTTTTATAAATTGGTGAATGCACTGATGATTACTCTTCATCTAAACAGAGCTCCTAACCATATCTCGAGAACATGAGTTCTGAAACTTATCGCTTAAAATGCAATTCTCCATAGCATTCAAACTAGTCGTTGGGAAGGCCCTTTAAAAAATTCATTATCCAATTGACATGTTCAAGATATCGATGACAAGGTATTACTATGACTCTATTTCATTTTTAGTGAAATCTTAAAAGCCTGCAACACACTTTTTCTTTTGATTTGTTTCGATTTAAAATTCTGGAACGCTCTATTCTGGAATAGATTTTAATGACACAGGCATTAATAATTGACCAAAGGAACCTTTTATAGCATCTTGCACAACCGAATTGAAATTTCTATTTCTTCATATAACCTACAAATAACTTTAACATTATTTTAACTCTTTACCGTTTCTCGTTCATGAATTAACTAATTATAATTTCTTTTAAAGTTTTCAAACGTTCATCATAGTTCTTTTTGTTCAGCTCTTAATAAGCTACTGAACTGCTTACTAAACCTACAATAAATATTTTCATGTACAGAAATTTTTCTATTATATTAAAACTTTCGTCTATAGTGCTTTCGCAATTGCTACAAAACTCTGTGAATTAATTAGAGTCCCCTGAATATTTCTCTAATACCAGTTTTGTAAGCGTCACACTTAGTAGTTTAAACCTGCATTACTCAGTATTTTGAATACGAGTTTCATTTTTTCCTTTAACCCTGGATTAATTTGTTTCATCACTCGACAACATATTTTCTTAACATTTCACATTTGATGACTTCACTTCAATTAAGGAATTAACAGTCTTATCCGATTCTTTTAATGTATTTTCTTTTCTGATATTAATTTTGTATAATTTACACAGCCCTGTCTTTCTTTGCTAAATTTTTCCTCAATAATTTTGAACAGTTTAAAAATCTGTTGCTCTCAAAACGGTTCGCTTCCATTTCAATCTACCTAATTGTTCAGACCTTTCGTCAATTGGAAAAGATATACAAGAATGCTTCTTTTTTTTTTTATTCAGTCAATGAAATCTTTTACGTTTGAATAAAATATTTTCATACTTTTACATTAATTTTAGGGCACTTTCTGAACTTAGCTTAATTCTTTCTATAGGTATCTGTTGTGGAGCTCAGCTAGATGATTAATAAGTGGATTTCTTGAATTTTGAATAACTATTCTCGAATATAAAAGAGTTTTATTGCAAATGCCACTCCAAAGAGAATGCACAAAAATAGTGTTCACCTTGCCCAATCAAAAACCTGAGATTTTCTGTCGGGATTGGTGCTCGTTAAGATCCCGCAACCAAAAGAGAGGATAAAAGAGAAAAAACATATCCCACTCGGTCGTCTAATGTGGTTCTCGCACAGTTGAAAAAGGGCGCCATAGATGTGCGTGAACAGCATCAATTACTTCATCATAAATTATTTCTATATTGAAATTGATGGCCTTTCCCTTTAAAACAATCAGCGGCTTAAATATAGTACCAGCTTTTAACACACCTGCCTTTAAATTTTAAAATTTTATTTTGATTTTTAAAATTGATAACATGATTGATAAAATTGATAACATGACGAGCACATAACAAAACAGAATTCTTTAGATCCCGTTTCATCATTTTGTATCACACTTTTCCTTAATATCTTATTTTCGTGGAACCTCAAGACATTTAGCAGAGGAATTTTGATCTTGGAATTTGCGCATATTGCAAATATATTTAGAATGATTAGAGATCGTTCGAAATTGCAACCAAAATACTTCGCTAGCTTAGCCTGAACTCCAGAGCACAAAGGTTATGCTATTGTGAGTCCGAGCTTTTTCAAAACGGTATTCTCTCAAATATTGCGCCAAAAACGAAACAAAAATCTATACTTTATCATAATGATGAATCGAATAACGGATTTTTTAAAAATGCTAGTTTTGAATAAAAACTATTGATAAGAAAAAGGTTTTGCTGACCGATTCACAGAAGCTGAAAGATATTTAGACAAAAGAGATCACGCACGCGCAAGAAAAATAATAAAATTTTAATCATTACGTTCATCAGTAAGCAAAGAAAACCTTGATTTATGTATATCATGAAAA
>BMAW01063481.1:302783-381195 GCA_019974015.1 Nephila pilipes | reverse complement strand
GGGGGGAGGCTCTCTCTGTGTTCGAACGTGTCGTCTCCTTCCTCTCATTGTTTCTTGAAGAGTCCTACCCCAGAGACGTGTGAGAACCAAAGAAAAGAGCCCACTCGTCATATCCTGGCTGCTTGATTAATGGTGCAGCACACGAATGAGACGCTTGATTATTTGCTCAATGAAATTCGCTCTTGTAAATCGGTGTTGGACAATCGGAAAGATGCCATAAAGAGTCTTTTTAATAACGTTTTCTGAGAGAGTATCTCTCACTCGCCGTCCCAGAAATCAGGTTAATACGGAAATATTTTGACAAAGGGCTTATAAAATGTAAACTCTATTTTCTGTTACAGAAGTGTGATCATAATAGATATGCATTTACCAGCACTAGAAATGCAGATTTTATAACACATTTTTTTTTCTTCTTCGAACAATGGATTTTTAAGAAAATGAAGCAAAAAATAAATGATTCTTGTTATTACAAGTGGTTATGTGCATTACAGGACAACAATTGAGAAACACTCTTTACAGGACAAAATTTTTAAGTCATCGCTTTAAAAATAAAGAGATTTTTTTTTTTATTATTATTTTGAGAATCAATATATTAAATGAGGCTTCTTTAAATAGAAATAGAACAATGGATCATGTATTTCGAAATTCTGTTTTGTTTTTCGTTTTCTCCGTAAAAAAAAATTATGAATTCTTATCCCTTATGCAATTATCAATCTAAAAATCCTAAAAATAATGGTGAATAACCTTATTTTCTTTGTTTTAATGTTAGCACTGTATTTTATTTATTTTTAATGAAATTTGTGAATAGTGCTTAACTATGAAAATTATTTTATTTACGATGATCCAAACATTACACTTTATAAATTTGTTTCTCTAGTAAAATTTCTTCTGCTCAAAGCTGAAATGTATGCATACACCCACAATTTGGAGTTATTATATCCTCAAATGTTTAATTTATGTGGAAAAGAAAAGGTATATTTCAAACAGTACATTTTAAATAAATTGCTTTTTCTCTCCCTTTCCTTATTTTGGATAAGAAATTAGAAATAAGTATGTCTGGGGGTTTTCTCACCACGTTAAAACCAATAATTATTCGATTTTCCCCCTATTATTTCTCAATGTAAACTCAGAAATTTTCAGTTCTGAATTAATTCTGGCATTTACATTTGCTTGATTTACTACAAAAGTTGTTAAGAATAAATTCGTTAAGACTCGTGCAAATAAATAAAGAGAATATATTTTTTAAGAATTAGAATAAATGCAAAAAACCAAAAGAACAGCACCTGTATTTTACTTCTTGCAATACTGGACACATTCTGCTAGTTGAATGGCAACATCTTCGGGAGGGCGGTTTATGGGAACAAACGTTAATAATGTTTTTTTTTTTTCCTTATTTCAAACGAAACCGTCAACATTATGGCACTGTCTCCGAAATCATTCGACACTACCCAACGTATGCTTAGCACTATTTTTTAGCATTTGTTTATTTATATTCAGGGACAAAGATGGTAAAAAAAAAGTCATATTAAAAATCCATTAATCTTGCTATTTTCTTTTTTATATCTGCATCGTGCTATAAACATTCTCTTCAGAATAGTAAGGGGGGGAAGAGGAGGCTCATTGAGGTGCGCTTGGAGCAGGAAAATCTCGAAGCGAAGTCTATTCCTAGAAGAAGCAAAGGGCCTTGAGGGGGTGGGCCGAAAGAACTGACCCACCTGACCTTGGAAACAAAGCTGCAGATGAAAGGATCCGTCAAACCATCCTCCTGACATCACTACTGTCTCCCTTTTGATTCGAAAAAAAAAAAAAAAAATTTTTTTTCTTCTTCTCTTTTCTTTCGTTTACTTGCATATCTTTCAATTAGTTTCTTACAGGACTTTCGACGTTGCTTCTCCTTGAAGAAAGAAATATTTTCCAAACACTCTAAGGCATAAGATGACTTAAATACAATGCGAAAAGGATTATACGTTTAATATTCAGAAAGAGTTTCTGTTTATGAAAGTGCACTTTTGCAAACTAAAATGCAGTAGACTTATTTAACACATCGATCAATAACTCCCGAAACTAACCCAGAGATGGCGCTCGTAGTAAACCAGTAACCAGGTCTTTCTAGAGTACTAACCTTTGCTTGAAACGTGTCAAAATTTTAAGTCGATCGGACCAGGAAAAAGGTTTTTTGAAGTGAAGTGAAAAAGGTTTTTTCCAAGTGGGTGCCGCGATTGCTTTCGATGGAACAAAAACAGCAACGAGTCGATGATTCAGAAAGCTGTTTATCGCTATTTACTCGCAACAAAAAGATTTCTTGCGAATAAGTTGATGAATAAAAAAAAATTTTGCAAAAAAAATGTTGTTTTCAATGTTAGACTCGGGAGTTATTGATCGATGTGTTATGTGCTTCTTCAAAGCATTGTTTCTTTTAGCATTCAAGTACATATTTATACTACATTTTAACTTTTATTCTTTGTTAAAATTTTTGTTTTTTTCAAAGTAAACAAAGTGTCTTTCGGGAGTCATATTTACCCAACAGTCTGATATTCATGATTAATATAAATCATTTCTCTCGTTTTTAAAAATGAATCATTTCTACCCGTTAAAAATAATAGTCAAATTCTAGTATGTTTCTATAAAATGATGAATTAACATTTTTAAGTTCGTCTTGCTGTTTGAAAGTGAGAATGGGCTGAAAGATCTAGAAAACGTGAACTTAAAAGAGTGTCTTACCAGTTACTGGTTTTGAATTGAAGCCCAAAAAGCGATGCGATTTGAGCCTGTATAGTTAATGGATGACTCTGTCTCTTACGCCCACTCGCTCACCAATGGGATTCCGGTCACGTGGTTGCCATGGAAACTCCATCTTGGTCTTCTTCCCGCCTCCTCTATGCATACATGCATGGATGGATGATTGATGGATTCTACCGACGATGATGGATGAAGTGTCTCAAGCGCTGAAGGGAGGAAATGTGGATTCAAAAATACGCTGCTTTTGCGCGGACCATTATAAGTACAGTGTGGACACTGAAACACTTTTCCTCTCGTTGAAATATCCCGGCGTCATTTGATTCTAACTCAAAATGCGTTTGATTCTCCTTTTGCAATGTTTAAATGACGCAAAGCTCTTCAGTTTCCCCATTAGGAGCAAACTATTTCATTAACACACCCTCAAGACAAACCAGTTGGTACTTGATGTAGTTTCAAAAGACTAGATTTAATGTATAAAAACCTAAAATCAGAATCGAACTTGAGTCATATATATATAACGATTCAATCTCTTGTAAGAGACTCCTTCGAATAAGGGTAAGAGACAAGTCTGTTGGTCCAGTCAATTTGAATAGTATATGTATTTACCTCTTATCAGGGAACACTTCTATTTTTAGGGACAAATTGTATGATCTGGTGGGTGTCCTTAAATGGGAGGCTCTAATTATCAGTGAAATATATGTGATGAATTATATCTATTTATCCTTTTCGCACACACACACGTACAAATATATATATATATATATATATATATATATATATATATATATATATATATATATATATATATATGATGGACTTGTATAGAATAATTGACTTTTATTTGTGTTGTTTTAAAAAGAAAAAGAAAGACTTCTTGCATAACTGCTAGCTATACTAAATTTAGATATTATAAGCAATGCATTTGATAATATAATCCATAATTTTAGGTATAAACATATTATATGAAGGAGTTTGTGTGAAATAACACTTAGAAAAAAAAATCAAATATCATAAATAAAAAAAAATAAAAAAAAAAAAAACCTTATATCTATTGTATTCGCTGCTTCAATTGGCAGTTACAATATCTTCTTTTTTATTCATCTAATTGCTACTAAAAATGAGTAGTTATGATCAATTCTTCAACCAAAGAATTAATCAGAAATTATTATTATAAAAAAATGGAGAGTTGATCACTGAAAATATTTGTTTAATATTCCGAGTATGTGTAGGCGCAGATAATAAAAAATAATTAAAAAGAGAATGTAAGAAATATCCATCCATCTAAGCAAATAATAACTAAGAGAATGTAAGAAATATAACTAATCCATCTAAGTAACTAATAACTAAAAGGATGTAAAAATATAACTAATCCCTGTTAGTAGTAAGGATTTCTATTCAATCGAAGCTGCTTACATGTTTTACATTAGAAGAAAAAGAAAAGAAAGTATAGCACAAATACGCATCGAAATTTGATAAAGAAGGCTATCGAACTACTTTTGTTGATCTCGATGACATTACACTAAACATTTGTATGTTTAATGAATTCAATGCTAAATTTATCCTGATGACTTTGTATTTTTTTATTAAGATGTTGTTGCTGTATTTGTGCATGTTTATTATCATTCAATACAAAACATCCTTTTTTCGAATCAATTGTATATACTAATATATGTATACATTTCTGCATATTAAACATTTGGATACGACCAAGGTATGGTCGGTATTTAATTCAAATGTTTTCACGAAAAAGTTTTTATTTTTATTATTCATTCTTTGCTGTACATACAATTTTACTTCCTAATAAGAGAACAATTACTTTATTGACGTGGAAACTGAAGTCTTCTGGAAGAAAATTCGATTTTTTTTAATGGAATATAGATACAAATAAAAAAAAAAACTTTTTTTCTTCTCTATTTTTGAAACTGTATTCTCCTCTTGAAGCGCATTACTTTAGTCAACCTCCCACAAACCTTTCATTGTACTCACTTAGTGAGGTCAAACAAATTTTAATGGTTATATTTGAATATGGATGCTTATTTACAGTGATTAACAGCATTCAAAACACATCGAATGTTGATTACATCAGTCCTCAAAATTGTTGCCGAATAGGAATTTAAGAAATTCCAATGCTGAAAGTGTAAAAAAATTCCTCTCTATTTGCCTAATTTCTCTTTTTGAAACGACAAGTATTGTTTAAGAATGTTTTAAACAATGTTTCTCATATTGTAGAATAGCATTAAAAAGTTAGGAAATATTAATCTTTTTAACTCCTAAATGAATAATTTCTGTTGATGCAGTGACTTAAGAGGCTCTTCTATTAGTGGCAGAATTCGTAGAGAATTTGAATTCAGGATTCTAATTAGTGTGAACTTGCTTGAAGTAAACGATACAAATGAATCCGCTGACAATCCTCTTTATGAATTGATATCCTATAGGTGTATCGATTTCAAATTTCGCTATTGGCAATCGATTCGCATCAGCAAATTGTTATGAACAAACTGTGACAAGTGAATACGATTTGTTTCGTTGAGCGGAAGTAATATATTGTCTTGCCACTTGTAATCAATAAAACAATGTGGCAACCAGTTTCAACAGCGTAATAAGATACAGTGAGGCATTTATTAAGCGGAACATTAGCATAACCTGAACCGCCCTGATACTTTACTGCTCCTTCGCTTCATCTAGAACCCAATCTTGTTTATAAGTATCGATCAGACCATTAGCAATCTTTGGATTTGATAAAATAAAGACGCTTCCTGCCTTGGAGTAGGGAACAGTTTTTCAAAAGAGAATTTAATAGTGCATTTTTATTCCAGTAATAATAATTTAATAGTATATTACTAAATTTCAGTTCCCCATTCGCATAACACTGATTAAAAGAAAACATGTGTAAAAAAACATTCACAGTTAAACGAGTCGTTGAACATCTTTATACAAATTTGAATCAGAATAAAAGTTTGACAGAAAAGATACAGTGAGAAGAAACGATTCTAGTGAGGAGGGAATAAAAAATTACGTTCAACCAAATGAGACTTCCTTTTTACAAACAAAAATATATTGTACTTGTTTATTAATGTCGCACTTAGAAGCAACGGCTTCTGACGACGTACCTCGCAATTTCGAACCTACGTCAAGTGACAAAGACGACACGTGACTTGGCACCTCCCACACCACGCTAACGGGAGGACTTGGACCAAGTTTAACGCGCCTGCTGCACAGCGGTTTTTAGAGGTATCGGAATTTGAACCCACGACTCGACGAAAACAACACCGGCCGGTAATACGAGACTAGGTTACAGGAACCACAAACAAAAATAGAAGCACATATAACGAATCAATATACACTTAAATATGCGTATTAAGAAAATGTAATATTTTAGAGTATATTAAAATATTTATTTTATTAATAACAATATTTAATTCTTATTTTTGAATTAAAATGTAATTTAGCATTAAGAGAATATAATGTTCAATGTTAAGTTCTTAAAAAATACTTGATACGAGAAGGATATCTGGCTTAGTCGCATTTCTTTGGAAATTATCGTATTGGCATACAAGTGCTACGGAAAGATTCCCTCTAAAATTCAAAGCTCCCGGTTGATTTGATCGGAAAAAAATAAATCTACGGGAGGAAAGGTTCAGTTGGAAATAACCCAGTAATAATAATGTGCCAGAAGGAGTTTGCTTTTGATAAGTTAAAAACATTAAGACAAAAGCTTTCTACTTAAGAGCGTTTCTTCGGTTCGCTTTATATTTTCGCTCATTGTTCGATTTTGCCTGATGTACAAAACGGCTTCTCGAAGGCAAATGATAAATTCCTGCATGTTCAGTAGCAAATATTGCCAATTGTAGCAACCCTCTTTCCTGGACTTTCACTTTGTCCAAATGAACTCGCCATGTGACGGTAGTGCCGACAGTACTAGAGGCGCCGCGCCATGCCGCCAAAGGACAAGCATGTCTGGGTTGCCGGCTTTAAATACGTGCTCCTAAGGTAAGAGAGAAAAGAAAAACCACACTCCATTTAGATTACTTCTTTTCGAGTCCTCTGTGGAAGGAGGCCCTGGGGACAAGAAAACCACACCGAAAAGAGCCAGTTTGTTTCATGCTTCGCGTGTCCGTATGGAACAAAAAATTGTTCTGTGAATTATTATTTTATGAACCCAATATTTTGTTTGAAAATTTGCTAACACATTGGGGTGTCTCGGGTCATTATAAAAATAATAGTTTTTTATTTTCTAGTATATATATATAGGTTACTATGCAATAGATTCTTTCTTTATGCAAGGATTTTGCTTTTAAGAGATCTGTAAACCATTTGGATCAGTTTTATGAGCTTTCCTTGTCCTCGCATTACGCTATCAAACATTTATATTAGAGGTGTATTTTTACTTACTGGTCTTTTTTGGCCCTGAGAAAGTTAAAGTATTTTATATAATCAATTCGTAGGTTTATAGTAAAATATTTTGTAATATGTCATCTATAAATTAATTTTAAACTGAGGGAGTCGAAAATCTATTTATAATTTTATTCCAAACGGCTGCTAAGCAAAAAAGATAATATAGGGGAATACATTAATAAGTAAACTGGAGGAAATAATTCAATAAATTATTATATATTTGTATGTCTGCAGATTTCATGTAAAATAATAAAATGTCTTGAAACTATTTAGAATCCTCGTTTAGTTTTAAAAAAAAAGAAAATCCTCGTCTCTATTTTCATTCAAATTTCCGCTACTGAAACACTCACTAGACTTTGGATTTATTCTCGGATACAAAAAGAATTTTAAATATCTAATTTATTCCAACGCCAACAGCTCTCGTGTTGCTTCTAAGTGCGACGTTGAGAAATAATTAAATCTTAATGATAGGCTTTTACACAAGAAATTAGAAACGGGAAAAATACTTAACTTAATTTCTTCTTGACATTCTTCATAATAAAAGATTATTCGAAAGATGTTATTTCAATAACAGCTTTCGAATCTTGATCAATCTCATTTGTATTGTTCAAAGTTTTTTTTCCCTCTTTCGAACTGAATATATATTCATTGTATGACTTAAGATATGTAAATTTTTGTAAGCAATATGACTTATTATTTCTTATATTAATATGTATTTTTCCCAATGAATGGTAATATTAAACAATCAATTTGTTTTTAAATTTTTACAAATGAAATAAACTGTGTTATTCTTCACAAAGTTACCTATAAAACTATCCTCCTCTTTATTCTACTACTTTTTTGTAAACAGTCTTCAGAATTTTTCGTTCTCTTTCCTTTTTTTAGCAATGTTGAGTGAAAAGCGTATAAATAAACTGGTGCATCGTAATAAATTCTTTTTTTAAAAATTAATCTGGGACTACCGTTCTCTGGAAATGCATAAAATGAGCAATATCAAAAATACAATTGTATTAATTTGCCAGCTATCTCCTCACCTTTAAGGTTTTTTTTTAATTTCCCTTAATGTTATATGGAAGAAGAAAAAAAATTTCATTTGAGTTTGTCTTTTCAGTTAATGTTTCATGTGCTTGGGAGGTATCTGTTATAATAAAGCATATCCTACTTCCATTCAAACAAGGTTTTTAATCACAGAAGATATAAAAATTGTTGCAAAACATTAGGGAAAAACAGAACAATTGTACTGAGAGAGAAGTTTAGTTCTTAAAATAATTAATAACAGTTCGCATTCAAATTTGATTGTATATACTTTAAAATTATTAAAACTTTACATGTTAAAAAACAGGGGGAGATTAACCATTCTAAGACATCCTTAATTATTAAATAAAATAAAACAGAAAATATATGAAATCACAGTACTATTACAAAATACTAGCATATCTATTTCAATCAGAAATACTTAATTAATTTTTAATCATTTTCCCCAATGATTGATACTTATTGCAAGTTATGAAAGGTTTAAGTTATAAAAAGTTATTTTAGCTAAAAAAAATATTTGAAGTTGTGAATTTTTTTTTTCAATACAAAATGTTCCTCTACTTCTCTAATGTTTCAAGAGAAGTATGAAACAATATTTTTTTTTTGTATTGTTCCCATGTATTTCGATTCTCGAAATGTTATATGCATTAATTTACATTTATTGAAAGTTTTTAAATACGAACACGTGTATATGATAGTGGGTCATTTTTCGATTATGAAAGGGTTAAATTATAATAAATAAGACTTGCTGTTGAAAAAAACATTTAAGTGTAGGGGTACTTTCCTTTCGATGTGAAGTTTTTGTTGAGGCTACCGTTGGGAGATCTCCGCTAGTGGAGGCGCCATGAAGACGTAGCTCTGGGCGACAGAGAGAACTGGCTTTGTGTCTTCCTGCGCTATAAAATTTTACTTACACTTACTGAGGTATAAAAACTTATTTACCCAAATAGTTTTTCATTTCATGTTCAATAGTTTTCATTCTTTTACTAGGGTATAATCTTTTGTTCACGGACAACTAGATCCTATAACTTAGCTCAAAACAGAATTGTGGTTTATATAATGGAAATGTTTTCTTATATTTAATTAATATTTCCAATGAAGATTTATTTTTTTTACTCATTCGTTCAACACACTTACACAGGTCATGGAAATTAAACTATTGATTAAAAAACAAAATCTCTCAATTCTCCATTCGATTAAATGAGTCGACTTTTCATAGCTTTAGACAAATTTTAGGTATGCGGTAAATTTAAATTTTTACTCTCAACACAAGAGCACATATTTTATTAATTATATATGACAAAACGTACATTTTATTTGCTTCCTCAAAAGGCTTTTTTTTTGTTTTGAATCGTAACTTTCTTTTTTAATATTGCTACTTGAAATCTTTGTATAAAGATGAGCGATGCTTAACAGGAATCTAGAAAACAACTGTTTAAAATATCACGATTATTTGCCTCTTTGGTGAGTAGGTGCCATCCCTTGATCAAATAATATACAAATCTTGTGGCTTAGAAGTCAAGAACATTCGATACCAAAAAGTACTTAAGATTTAAATTGTATTAAAAACAACATTTAGAGGGTCTTATTCATTTTCAAGATCCACCGAAAGCTTCTCATGAATGATAGAGCAAAATAAGTAAATAACAAAATTTCCTTAAATTGCTTTTCCCTTTGCTTATTTATTAAGAAATAATTAAAATGCTTTTTAAATAACTGATTTTAAAATGTGTGTAACTTGCCTTTTTTAAATATTTATTTTTTTAAAATGAAAACCCGTAGAACTCTTTCTATTTAGAACATCGACTCCGTAATAGTTTGCTTACCAAAAATAATAATAATAATAATAAAACTTCAATCTAAAACATCACAGATATTTTTTAAAGCGAAAAAATTGTTATTTTGTGTCAAATTTGAAGATAAAGGATTCAAACATGAAAAAAATTTTCAAACAGGAAAACTTCACGTGTATGGATATCCTTGAATAATCAATAAAAACACACGTTTTCTTTTATCAAATTACAGGGGATGACATTGAATTAAACAAAAATGTATCGAGTATTAAAATATGCTGTCAGAATTATGATACAATCGAATTTCATTGTAATGAACCCGGAGTAAGGAGAAATCTCAGTTAGAGTGAACTTTTCTAATAATCCCAACTAAGTTCCTACTTAACTAACGTTATATGAAGCGCTCTAATAATGAACTCTCCTAAGAATATGAAAGCCCGCTTACACAGAGAACAGAAATTTTCCGTTCAAGTATTTTGTTCCGGTTAATATATATATATATATATATATATATATATATACGCATACATACATTCTAAAACATTCTAAAACTAAATGTAATATATGAGGAATAGTGCGAAAGTAAGTTTCGTCAGTTTTTTTTTTTTTTTTATAAGAAAAATTTATTTCATGCAATTGAGATATATTTACTCATTTTATGAAGATGTTTCTGTTAATTGAGTTGGCCACGGAAGCCTATTGGTCATGGTCGCGGCTGGCGGTTTTCTTCGAATCGCGGGTTCGAGCTATAATGCCACTAAGCACCCACCTTGTAGCCGAGGCTGATGCAGGATAAATCTGTCGGGGCCCAAAGTCCTTCCAAGGGCGTGGTGTGGAAGTTTTGAGAGAGGGTGTTAGCTCAGATCTCGTCCTCGTCACTTGACCGAGTCTCAAAATTACGAGGTCCGTCGCCAATAACCCTCGTGTTGCTTCTAGTGCGATGTTATTAAACCAACCAACCTACCTCCACTGACACCACTTCCGTCATTAAGCCAGAAAAAGGTGTGGGTTCTTTTGGCGGTGGTTTGTTTCATCTGGAGTATCACATGCTCTTTCAAGAAAATGACGAAACTTACTTTCGGAACATCCCTCGTAAAATGTTTAAGGTAATCAGAAATAATGTTGAAATTTTTTAAAGACTACAAAAACAATTACAGAAAGAAATTAATTATCCAATCATATAACACACTTTAAACAAATTGTAATTAAATAAAAAAAAAAACAAGCAATACCATTAACAAAATTTTCAAAAAATCATATAAAAACACCACACAAATTTCATATACGTATGCTCTCTGTTACTCTTCTACTCAGTGAAAGAATTCACTGCAAAAGTAAACACTGATTGATTTAAATGAGAGAGAAACCATACCCGAAAATTGATTGATTTAAATAATTCAAAGAAATATTTACTTGCTTGAAATTATTAAACAAAGATTAAGTCTTATAATAATGAGGAGCTTAAATATTTTAATTTGAATGCAAAAGATAGAGCTAAGATTATAAATCTAAAAGATTCTATAAAAAATTACAAACTAAATTCACTATTTTTTACATTGATAAAGTCCCAGTTAAATACACTATTTTTTTAACCAACATGAATAGTAAACATCTGATAAAAAAATAATAAGGATAGATAAATAACTAATAGAATTACAGCTTAATACAAAAAAAAGGCTGTGCAATTTATTTAAAATTGCAAAATTTCTTTATATAACAGGTCAATTGAAAAGTCCCCGGCCTACCATAGTAAAACACATTTTTTTGGCAAAATTAGTTTTTTTTATTCAACATAATTCCCTTCGAGGGTGATACACTGATTATAGCGATCCTCAACTTTTCGATACCATTTTTGTAGAACGATTTGTCCTTTGCTTCAAAATAGGCCTCAAGTTTCGGCGATCACCTCTTCATTCGACGAAAATTTCTTCCCAGCGAGCATTCTTTTGAGATCTGAGAACAGGAAATAGTCGCTGGGGGCCAGATCTGGAGAATACGGTGGATGACGAAGCAATTCGAAGCCCAATTCATGGATTTTTGCCATCGTTTTCACTGACTTGTGACACGGTGCATTGTCTTAATGAAGCAGCACTTTCTTTTTCTTCAAATGCGGCCGTTTTTCGGCGATTTCGTCCTTCAAACGGTTCAATAACGCTATGTAATAGTCGCTGTTGATGGTCCTTCCTTTTTCAAGGTAGTCAATGAAAATTATTCCATGCGCATCCCAAAATACAGACGCCATAACCTTGCCAGCCGACTGTTGCGTTTCCCACGCTTTGGAGCGGGTTCATCGTGTGCAGTCCACTCGGATGACTGTCGATTGGACTTCGGAGTGAAATGATGGTTTCATCCATTGTCACATAT
Organism: Nephila pilipes; assembly: GCA_019974015.1. NCBI lineage: Eukaryota > Metazoa > Arthropoda > Arachnida > Araneae > Nephilidae > Nephila > Nephila pilipes. The sequence continues at coordinate 368,869 of BMAW01063481.1, read as the reverse complement.
CGACGCAAAACTCGGGTTTATTACGCTTGATCATCTTCAAACACTGCTTCGAATCATCAACTCGTTGTTTTTGGTCAAAAGTGAACTCGCGCGGCACCCACTTTGCACAGAGCTTTCTCATACCCAAATATTCGTGAATGATATGATGTACACGTTCAGTTGATATCCTTAGAGTGTCTGCTATTTCATTCAATTTCAATTTACGGTCATTCAAAATCATTTTGTGGATTTTTTTTAATGCTTTCGTCGGTAACAACCTCTTTGGGGCGTCCACTGCGTCCACCGTCTTCGGTGCTCATTTCACCACGTCTAAACTTAGCATACCGATCCTTGATGGTTGATTTTCCTGGGGCAGTGTGCAGAAACTCGGCATCAAGCCAAGATTTGCTTCAACTGTATTTTTTCCCTTCAAAAAGCAATATTTTATCAACACGCGAAATTCCTTTTTATCCATTTTTTTCAAAATAACAAAAGTTGCTTCACTCAAAATGCTATAATTCACAAACTAATGATCTGACAGCTGTCAAATTTATACACGCATCTTTTGAGGGTTAGGGCTAACTAAAAAACATATGCATTTAATTCTAGTAGTGCCATCTACGTGTCAGGCCGGGGACTTTTCAATTGACCTGTTATTTTTAGTTGAATTGCATAAAATTTGTGACATTCAGCTATTCGGGATTTTCTTTTCACTAACCTCTGGGACTTTATAATAATTTGAATTGTATAAAATTACAATTTCTTCCCAACCAAAATGAAACATGATTAGGTAAATTAGAGGAAGATAGAAGTGAAGTGAAGTGAATTAGAGATAATGACATATTATAGATCTAAATAGATTTAAGGAAAATGAGGAGAGAACAAAGATAACGATTTGCTGATAGATATTTATAATTTGATTTGAAGCTCTTTAATTATTTTTGCGAATGGAAACGAATTCTACACTGCTGTCCATTAAAATTGCAACACTATGAAGAAAAGCAAATACAAAAAAAGATATTTATTGTACGTAAACAGCATGGCACGAAGACAAAATGATTAAATATGCAAGCAAACATTTGGGGACTTACAGGGATGCGAAATTAGTATAAACAGCTGCCAACCCTCGTAGCTAAAACGGTCCTTATCCGGTTTGGCATGAAGTCGAGCTTGGAAGACAAAAACATGCAACACATTCCATGCTGCTTCAAGTATATGCCACATTTCATCAATCGTATTAGCGGGAGAGGGGTGGCCGGTCAGTCTCTCAACATCCCAGATGTTTTTAATGGGTGACAAATCTGGAGAACGTACAAACTAGAGCAGCAATCGAATACCTTTTGTATAGAGGCAGATCAGAACTCGACGTGCAACATTTGGTCTTCCATTATCTTGTTGGAAGAGGGCGTTTGGCAGGCCTCGAAGATTGGACACAACGATTGTATTTAGGATGTCAGAAATATACCGATCTACATTCAAATTACCGTCGATCCAAACTAGAAATGTACGTGTCGTGTATCAAATGGTTGCTCAAACATCACACCGGGGATAGGACCCCTATGCCGATATCGAATACAAGCAGGCAACGAGCGGTCTCCTCGGAGCCTCCAGACGGAATTCGTCTGAAAAGACGACACCCAGTACCGGAACTCGTCTGAAAAGACAACAATGCGTCACTCCTTTATCCAGCTTTGTCGTTCGGCGCACCAGAGCCGCCGTCTCTCTCTATGCTGTACTGTTAAAGGAAGCCGAAGTAATGGTCGCCGTGCTGACAGTCCACACTACTGCAAACGTCGTCGCACCGTACAAGTGGATACTGGGAGTGCTGCAAACATGCCCATTTCCTGACAAATGATCCATGATGTGGCTGTACGGTATTGCAGGGTTGACCACGCAATATGTCTGTCCTCTCGGGCGTTAGTCTTGAGAGGGCATGGAGATCCAGCAATCAGTTCAGTACGACCCTCAGTAACTCATTGATTCCATATTCGCACGGCAGTGGTTGGATTTCGACCAGTACAACGAGCAATATCTCAGAACGATAATCCACACTCTCTATAGACAACGGCCCCGCCTCTTTCAAATTCCGACACTTGTTGGTAAGCATTTTTTCTTATTCGAGGACGATATTCTGAGCAAAATTCGACCTTGCAAAGCGCTTTTTACATTACACAACTTTCTTTTATGCAGTGTCGCTCCTCCCTCTAGCTTTGTCCAAATGCATTGAAATACTAATCATTTGCATATCCTAACCTCCTCTTCCTTTCCTTTGATCTTGACGTTCGTGAAAGCATTCCTTCCTGATGTTGCAATTTTAATGGCCAGCAGTGTATTTGAATTATTAAAATAAGAATTAACTTTATATTTATAAAAAGTGATTAAATCAAACGAGTGAATTAGTAAACTAATAATTTATTTGCTGTTACTAACTTAAAATTAATAAGTTAATTGAGAAGTGAGAGAGAGAGTGACTTAAGGGGAATCGGTACCCTTGAACCATTTTATTTATTAATGCATTTAAAAATTTGGTTTCAGCGAGCTATGTAGTGTTTCTATTCAAGAAAATTTGAATACATTGTTAACACAATTTTAAAAATTTAAATTTTTAAAAAAAATTTGAAAAATTTGAAAACCCTACTCCTCCTTTATTTATTAATTTTTTATTGTGAAAATTTTTTGTAATACTCTCAAGGATATTTTAAACAAATTTAGGGATCGATTTTTTAATAACTTTTAAGTTTCGGAGAAAAAAAATAAAATATTGGTCGGCATGCTAAAATTCAGCAAAAACACAGATATCACTTACATTATTATTATTTTTTTAAAAAAATATACATTTCTTTGCAAAATGGATCCCTAATTTTGTTACATGTATTATATATAACACACAGAAAAAAATTGAAGTCATTGATTAATATTGTAAGGAGGAGTAGCATTTTAAACGCAATGATGTATCGAAAAAACACAAATTGAGAAAAACCCTTTTAAAGTTTATAACTCTGAAAAAATAAATATTATATGCTTCAATTAACTTAAAATACCCTTTTATATCATAAGCTATATGTTTTTCTTCGAAATAGCATTTTTACAAAATTTCATTAGATAATTTTAATAACTGATAATATTTTTCAAGGTATTATTTACAATTGATGATCATGAAAAATGAAGGAAAATGTAAAATAATAATAAATACAACCACTTTTAAAATTTTGTACTTCATATATCACCAATATTATACTTATATGAAAATATATAATGAATAAAAACACAAATTATGAAAATAATTTATATTAATTGCCTTAATTTAAATATTATACATGCACATTTTATAATGAAAAATATTATGATACAGATTTACATTATTATTTGCACCTCAAAAATATCCTGGTCTATATGTAACACCTTCCTTTATTATCATTAGTTCTCTTTTTAAAACTGCTTTCCTTACTAGTTTACTTGCACACTGATATTTGTTGTTCTTACGTCTCATTCTAAACAATTTTTTTCGCCATTCCAGTATTACACCAAGTATTATGAGTGCATTTTCCAAAAGGTATGCATATAGCTTATAGTGTCTTCTTGACACTTCGTCTTTTTAATATGGCCTGATAATAAGAAGTTAATTTCTTTATGGTAGTTTCTTTCAAAGTTGCATAACCTTTCCCTCCTAATGAGATGTGTCGAGCTCTCGATTCCTTCAAAGCGTTCCGTAAAGCAGTGCCTAACCTTTTACTCTCATGGTTTATGCATTCCGTTTTTTTTTTTTTAATTTTGACATTATCCCCATAGATATTTCTTTCAGATAAGTAATTGAAAGTTTTACAATATCCATCAGACAGTAACGTAGAACATCGAAATACCAATGATTGAGACCTTTCCTACAGTATCAATGCTGACTCCATTTCCATCGAACCCGATGAACCAGTGTGATTGATATTACACTCTTTCTTATGCCCTTCAAACTACATATCATATTCTGCACTTGACTTTTCAAGTTCTCTTTTTGCTATGGAACAATGTCGACATACTTTGCACATAACTTCAAAGTCAATGACATAGCCAGTAAGTATATCAATGAGACAACCAATGCCAATTAAAGATGTATGGCCTCATGTCATACAAATACCAACGAAAGAAAAACTTATGTCGACAAATGGGACATCAGCAGGTACTTTATATCCATTGCGTACTTCAGAATGTACTTCTTTTAGCAAAGTCTTTGCAGCAGCACTATAACTAGGCTTTGTGAAGAAGTTTAGTACATTTGCTGTATGTCCTCGATGAAAAAGGCAAGATATTTATGGCCATACAAAATTTCTTGATGGCTGAATAACCATTCTCTATGTTGCAGAATGCTTGTGTAACCCATAAATTGATATCAGGAACTGTTTTTGTTTGCCTTTCATTCGATGTTTCTACAGCACAAACTTTAGAAGCACAAGAACTTTTTGGTCACATTCCAGGCACATCATATTGTCAAACAGTTGACTGATTTGTAGAAAGAATTCAAATAAGAAATTTCCAGTATCGGAACAATCAGTCTTTTCAATATTTAATAACTGTTCAATTCTTATAATTGGAACAGCAAATTTTTCTTCTGTAGAATCAGCTTTATTATCAGCATCACTACATCAACGTTTACTGTTCATTTGCTTTAAATAACAACGCTGTTTTACGCGATTCATTTTTTATCTTCAATTCTCAAGAAAATGAACACCAAAAAACTTCAACATATTCAGCACAAACAATAATGAAAGAAAGTCTTGAAAAAGTCTGTTTTTTTTCTTCTCAATATGAAACGTGTTTATAATTAGCTCTATATTAATACTACAATCAGAACACGAGATATCAACAACAAATCGCTTGTAATGAAATTTGTAGTCACAAAAAATGAACTCTAAAATGTTACAGATATGATTAAAATGAAATAAAATTAATTTTAGAAGAGTATTGATAAAAAAAATAACATAAAATTACTGACATGTCTAATAAAGGGGTGTGGATTTTTTTGTTTACATTTTTTCAATTTCGTTTTTTTCAACCTTCTCGTGCTCGTACATACAAAAATAATACATCAATCGAAAGATAATAATTCAGAGAAAATTTCTAAATAAAAATAAAAAAAAAAAATCGATTTTTTTTTTTGTGTGGTCATTTTTGGGGTACCGAGTCCCCTTAAGCTATCGTTTAGTGACTATTAATAAAGGAGTTTGGCTAGTTCTTACGTGTCTTCAATTGGAGTCATTATTTTCTCGTATTGCTTGATATCTCCAAATAAGATATGGCTCAAGAGCAGAATAATGAAGGGCAGTCGTTATATACAGGCAGTTCCAATTAAATTTAAAACTGTTACTAACGGTTTCAATACCTAAAGCAGGTAAATTGGTTCAAAGAATTTTACAAAATTACTTTACATAGTTTGATAAGACTATTATCATTAAAAATAGTTATGAAATTATTATTTATGTAAAAGATAAAGATATTTAATATATTTACATTCATGACTTTGAAGATTTGCTTAATTTGATACTGAGGATTTAATTTAAGGAGCTAATAATATTTTTAATAATTCACATTCCGATGTTATTATTTGAAATCCTTGTTTTATTTCTTCTACTGCACTTTTTCATAAGAAGGTCGATCGTTATTCTAACGGCCAACGTTTCACATTTATCAAAACAGTTGCGCCAGGGCTTGAAGTGCTATCTTTCGAAAATAATTTATATGGCCTAATATTTGTTCAAACTAGGTTCAATACTACAGAGTTGGTCACTGGTTAATACCAGAAAAATACACATGCGATAGAAATATACAAACATATATGAAACTGAAGAAAGAAAAAAATATTCACAATTCTCTTGTGAAAATATCGCTCAAAGTAATTGCTTTCAGACCAAAGAAACATCAATAGTAAATAATTATAATATAAGGAATATTATAAACTTAATAAGGAAAAAAATGTAAACTATTTCTTATGGGAATGAACTCTTCTGCCGGATCTAGTTATTATAGTTTTATCTGGTGTAGTGTGATTAGCAAACTGGTGTTTTCCCGATGAACTAGATTCTGGGGGGACAATTTTTTGTGCATGTAATTTTGAAGCTTTGTCTTCTAGAGTAGGCATTAAGTATGCCGGCTTGACTCGATCAATGGAAACAGTGGATTTCAAATCATTTAGTTCTATTGTAAAAGTTTTTTCGGTACGTTTTCAAACCTATGTATGGACCTATGTAAGACTGGCATAAAGGAGGTTTTACTCTGTCATCTCTCAAAAATACGTTCGTACAAGTTTTTACAGATGGATTAATGTAAAATTGTGTTAGTCATGAGCAGATGTGGCCACTGGATTTATCTCGCGCATTTAGTTTCTAAAACAATCAACAAATATGTTATCGGGTGGTGGGAGAACATATTTTTCCAGCATATCACTAGGATGTTGAAGTGTTGTACTGTACAGCAGTTCGGCACAAAATGCTTTAATGTCTTCTTTTACAGACGTACGAATTCCTAGGGGAACTATTGGTAATATGTCTGTTCAGTGAGCGTACCCATGTGCTTTGATGGAAGATTTCAAATGGCTATGAAGTCTCAGTAATCCTATTTAAGATTGGATGACATTCTGTTGTATGAATTCGGTTTGTACCCAGCATTTTTGAAAAGTAATGATATAGAGAAAATCGCAACTGCGAGCCTTGATCTGTTGCCGTTATCGAAGGGTACCCGAAGGGAGATATCCTAGAATTGAAAATTGCTTGACAATTAGTTTTGGTTTGCATGACTGGAATAGGGACAGCTTCAGGTGAATCTATCGCTCATAGTTAATAAATAGATGCAAACATCAGATGAAGAAAACGGACCAACAATGTCGACATAGTTGTCACCAGCATCCGGCAAACTAAATGTTCCTAACGGATCTCTTGTGGGGCGCTGAACTTTTGATCTTTGGCATGGTTCACAGAATCGCACCCATTATTTTGTGTTTCGTTTCATATCAGGCCATATATATCTAGCTCAAATTAGATTTGTTGTAGCTGCTATTCCGGGGTGTGAAATGTTATGCAGCTATTCGAAAATAAGTCTTCGAAATGATTTGGGAACAAATGGTCGTGTCGAATTAGTTGAGAATCTGAACTTTGGCAAGGTTTGGGTTTCAGTTGAAGAAAAAAGCTTTTGTCCCTCAGTCAGGAATTTTTGTCTTTGAGTTTCCGGTTCATGTTCCTGACATTTAGCCAGTTCATTAAAATTCAGGAAAGAATATTTAGTAATTGAATTCATTTCTATGCGTGAGAGTGAAGATGATACTACATTTTTGGATCCTTGCACATGACTGGTATCAGTGGAGTATTGCGATATAAAATCAAGATAGCATAACTGCTTCGAAGAGCATTTATTAGGATTTTGTCGAAATGCATAAATTAATGGTTTTTGATCGGTATAAATTTGGAAAACTTTACCTTCTAGCATATGTTTAATTCTTTTAGTCAAAAAAATTGAAAACAGTTTTCTGTCACAAGTTGACCATTTTTGTTGATTATTGTTAATTTCATTGAGTAGAAGCCAACTGATTCTGATCCTCCTTCAAATAGTTACATTAACGAGCCACCAATAACAAAATTGGATACAAAAACCCATATGCTGAGAGATGCACCAGAAATAGGATGTTTTAAAAGTGCTGTCAGCGCGATTGCTTGCTTTGCTGCTACGAAAGATTTTTCAGTACTCTCGTCTATTTAAGTTGGTACGATTTTTCAACATTAGACCGAGATTTCTTTTTATTCTTATGTCCTTCTACGGATTTCTCCAATGAATGAAGAATATTGGAAGCTTTTGTATTAAATCTGCAATAAAAATTGAACATTCCTAAAAACTTACTTAGCCTAGTTAATGTTGTGGGTTGGGGAAAATCGAGAATCCATTGTACTCTATCGGAAAGGAATTCTATTCAATTTTCTATAAGTTTAAAACCTAAAAAGTTTAACGAGTTCTTTCTAAAAATACATTTTCCAACATTAATGCAAAGACCATATTCTTGTAGTTTTAAAAATAAGGATTTCAGTTGTTCCATATGTTCATTATGATCCTTTGAAGCGATTAAGATGTCGTCAACAAAAGCGTAAACGCCAGATAAACTTCTGGTAACTTCATCTATAAATCTCTGAAAGATGCATTACACAATCCAAATTGCATGCTTGTACTTTGAAACACCTCAGAAGGCGTACAACCGTTTTTGGAATATCATCTGGATTTATCGGTATTTGAAGATACGTTTTTATTAGATAAATTTAGCTAAAAACTGTTGCACCATGTATTTCAGATGTGAAATCAGCTATGCAAGGAATATGGTACCTTTCCTTTACCGTTTGAGCATTCAAAGCATGAAAATTTCCTACAGGTCTCCATATCAGTGTTCCCTTTTTAGGTACCATGTGAAGTGAGGATACATATTTACTTCTAGAAGATCTCAAAAGTCCTAATTGAATCATATTTTGAAATTCGGTTTTCGCAATTTTCAATCGATCGCAAGCTAATCTTCGGGGTTTTGCTACAACCGGAGGACCTGTTGTTATTATAAAATGAAGAGTTTTTACGGGTTCATTTAATTTAGGCAACTTAATAATTGAGGGAAATTTAGATAACAGTGTATGATACTCAGTATCAACCAAAAATGATAAATTTTGTTGTCCGGTCATAAATGAACAAGCGACTTGACGTTCGCTGCAAAGAACAAGTCGCTTCTATTCTTCTAAGCTTTCGTTCCCCAAAAATTGCAAGGCGAAACGCATTTCTCATTTTTGTAGTTTTATCCAAAACGATGATGATTCCAGCAAACAGATGAATTTCGATTTTGACCCGTACTTCGTGATTTTGGTTTAATGTTTCAACGAAAAGAGAAACGATTACGTGAAAGTTCGAGTTCATCAATTTCTGTATTTAATTTGCATATTTCACACAATAATTTTTTCTTCCAAAGAATTTAAATTGTTTTGTGTACGGCATGTATTTCTATGGGAGCAGGTATAACCTCTATGATTTTATTAGAAACTCTAGCTACTTTATATAAAGTTAAATCTGTATACAATAGCTGCTGAAATAGTTTGCACTGATATTAGTAAACGCTGTAAAAACAGTTCTAGCAGAAATTGTTCACAAGGCAAGACCTTTAGCGTTTCTGCTCGACATTGTATATTCCTTAACAATGCGGACGGCATCCTAGAACTCTACTCTTCACCCGATAAGAGTTGACGAACCTCCTATTACGAAGATTCACCCGACCAATTTATGACTTTGGTTCTCAGATTCTTGTAAAGATTCGTAGCATCGGGGATCATGAAAACATTACGCGCAAGTGACTCGATCTCTTCGGGTAAATGAGAAACGATATAATAATATTTAGTCTGAGATTCCGGGATGGGTTTTGGAATAACTAATGCAAAAGAGCTTTCACGCATAATAAGACGCAAACTCTCTATTAAATCCTCCCTTCTTTTGCCTTTTTCTCTGAAATAAATGATCCTTTTTATTTGATTTTCTAATCATTTACTTATATCAAAGTAGTCATTACGTGTGTAAAATTTCGTTTCATTTTGACGACTCCTTCTTGGTGCGCTAATTTTTTTGTCCATGAGAGTATTTAAGATGGTACGTGTTTGTAACGAATATTAATCCAAATTGCCTTCAGGGGAAATCAGTCCGCACAACCACCATTAAGGAGTTTATAATAGTTTCAATAATTCACATTCAAGTTTTTTTTAAAATTATTGCTTTATTTCCCCTACTACTGCACTCTTTCAGTACAAGGTCGATCGTTATTCTAAAGGCCAACTATTCATATTCATTAAAACAGTTATATCAGAGCTTGAATAATTTTCGGAATAATTTCTGTTGCTTTATACACTGGTGTGAAAGACTTGCACACCAGTGTTTTGCCACAACTGCAAGAAAAATCATCTGAGAGACAGAAAATTCTGAAATGAGAGACAGCATTTTGTACTAAAACGATAATTAAAGCATAGTTGCGCAATAATAAATACTATGCTTATAGTATGGAATCAAACCAAAAAAGGCTTTATTGAACTCACAGTATCGTTACACATGATTGTCTGTCCAAGAGGAAGAACAACAAGCAGATGCTCTTTAGTATAGTATATGCCCTCCCCTTACTGAAACGGTTACTTAGCACCGTTTCTCCATACTCAGCACCAGATTGTCCAACAGGTCTTGAGGTGAAAGTGACCATTCCTCATTCAGTATCTGTTTCAGCTGTTGGGTGTTCCCTGACGGATGTAATCGCGTTAGAAAGCATCTCCCCAAAGCCTCCCACACTTGTTCTATGAGATTTAAATCAGGGGAAACGCTGGCCAATCCCACTTTCCAGTAGTTACTCAACATCACCATTCCGGTATGGTCGTGCAATGTCATTCATAAAAACGAAGTCTGGTCCAATATCACCTTGGAACAGACGCACATGTGGAAGGATCATCTCCTTACAATAGCGATCTCCTGTTACAGAACCTCTGTCTAAAACGCGGAGCTCAGTCCACCCGTTCAGCATAATGCCTGTCCAGACAACAACTCCAGGACCACCGCAACAGGATGAAACCGTGTCCCGACCTCTCTCCAAATCAACTGGCGTTGAGAATTGCTTGTAGCACTGAAACAACTCTCATGCGTTAAAAGGACACGACTCCATTGATGAGATGTCCAGTTTTGTGCTCCTTACACCAATGTATATCGACTTTAAAAGAGATGTAGTGTTCAGGACGGCGGGCAAATAATCCCCCTTTGTGAAGGGATTTGGCCACAGAAATTCGCGACACTTGTCACCCTGTTGCTGTATACAATTGCTGAGCAATGGCGCTTACTGACTCGTATCGGGTTCTTTTCGCCTGCAGAATGATATATCGGTCCTCCTTTGAAGTAGTTTTCCAAGGGTGGCCACCACCAACCTTTCTAACAGCTCTGTACCTATGGTTTGGAAGGCTTTCCAAGCATGCGAAACAACACTTTTGTTGATTCCGTACTCTTCATCTACAGTGGTCAAACTACGCCCCTCCTCAGCTTTCCGATTATTCTTCCACATTTGAAGTCATCCAGGTGATTTTTTCTAACCATATTTCACGAAAGAATCCCCTTGCACTTGCAGCGAATATCTTTAATTGAGTCTCCGTTCTTCCTTTTATTGTAGTCTTGAGCTTCGCGCGCCAACCGCACTTCTTTTTCGTACACTCACATCACCTATGACGTTTTATTCCTGACATTTGCATACGCATCACCTTTCGACTGAATTGCGTGTTAATTATACTGATCGCAATAGCTCCTTTTCTGCAATTTCATGACTATCTGCTTGAATTAACATTGTTGCTTAAATTTTGCAGAATAGTGTATTTGTGAAAACTGACCTCAATGCTACAAATTAAATTAGTTTTAGTAAAATTGAAAGAATAAAAAATTAATAGTTCTATTTCTTATGAGAAGTTTAAATTTCTTATATATCTCGTCTGCAGAGAAAATAATATTTTTTATAATGGAAAAAAACTATAAATAAATTAAAGTCATACCTACCACTAGATTATTACTATCAAGTTTAACAGCATACCCCTTTTTACCTTCACTTGTCAGCATTGGAAAATGTAGAAAATGTACCAATCCACCTGAAAAATAATTCTAACTTGTTTTAGAATTTAAAATGAAAAAATGCATAGAAATTTGCCAAAAAAAAAAAAAAAAAAAATCTTGTAACAGAATTTGCGAGTTTAAGGATATTTCAAGTTAATAACATGTTAAAACAATTATTTTTTTAAACTAAACAATTGAGTATAGTCGAAACAGTGACGTGATGGATTTCCAGTTTGGCTGAAAACCGGTTTTGAAGATAACATTCTTGGCAAGCTTTCTACTCTTCTCGGCCAATTCTGTGCCATTCGCTTTATGTCATTGAAATTGTTCATACTTACAATTCTTATCTCTCGTGCTATTTTCTTTGTTTTTGTTTGACATTCTAAACGTGGCTGAAGAAGGAATATCACCGACCACGTTGTATACACCATCAAAGAGAGGAAAATCAACCCGAAGATGAGCCCGGAGAAACACATTCCATTTTTGAAAATCCTCGAGAATCTGTCAATCAGATTGTTGAAAAGGTTTCTCAACTTCCTGGAGTTTCTAAAAGAATAGTTTTTCGTTTGAAAAAAGAAAATAAGACAAGTTAAGTTCTCTCGGAAAAAATAAAACTACCTGGTGCCATAAGTAAGCGTAGAAAGCTGATAAAGTATGATGGCATTACATTGTCATGCATTCGACGAAAAATGAATAACTTTTTTCGTAGAAATAAGATTCCTACGTTAGACAAAGTTCTGAAAGGATTGAATGGGGATACCGATATATTACCAGATATAAATGTTAACCAGACTACTTTGTACAGGCTATTGAAAGACAGAATTTTCGTTTGAAAAAAAGGAAAAGACCGGCCGTGCTTCTTGAAAGACGCATTACATTAAGCATGTAACCGTAAAAGAAAAGAGATGTGTGAAATCGATGGACTTGTGAACGAAATGTGGAAAAATCAAAGCTTAATTATATGTGTGAATATTGATTCTACTGATAGCGATGCAGAACTATTGAACACTGATGAACTGTAAATGCATGTGATGCAAATAATATTGTAGTAATACAAGTATTTTTCTGAATGTCACTAATATTTATAAAAAAGGTTAGTTTGGTATTTTAGACTACCTTATTAGTATAACTATTTGAAATACAATAAAAAGTGGATATATATATATATATAAGCGATTCTTAATAATGATCCATAAAGCTAATCTGGAGATAAGCTTGGGAATGAATTGGATGAAGATATATAACCATGATAGAATTTTTTGATTTATTAACGGGTGTAATAAATGAGCTAATAGAATTAAAGATACTTAGAATGAAATAAATAAATTGTTCACGCACATTTTTATTCTTCACCAAAGTTGGCGAATTTCTCCCAGTGCAACAGGAATTTCTATGACAACGGATGTAATTCGCCCTTTGCAGCTTTTTCAATGCTGCTCAGTTAAGGTGAAACAGAGTATAAGAAGAAGAATATTACTAATAGATTCTTACATTTTCTTATGATTATAATTTTTTAAGAAAATAATAATTTAAAATTATTTAGATATATTAACCATCTCATAGTTTTTCAAATTTACTTAAACCCAAATATTAAATTAGGTATCTATTTTTATCTTTCTGATTTAAATTTGATTAAAACTACTGTAAATTCTTATGAAACTGATTTCTTAGATGTTAGTTTAAAAATTGTTAATAATAGGATTATTAGTACTATCTGTGGCAAGAGAGATAATTATTGTTTCCCTTTTAAGAAAGATTCATTCTTTGATAGTAATTTAAGCTGAAATATATATATGTGGTGTGTGTAAAGATTCAAAGTAACGACTACTCATTACACACATACACAGTTTATTTTCTAACGTAGAACAATAAACATAAAACAAATTAATTAAAATCGCGTAATCACAGATATAACGTCCAGCATGATTTCCCTAAACCGTCTTGTTCAGTGTCCCGATCCTTCTCTCCCAACGTCTCTTCTCACACTTCCGAATCTCTCTCGAAGCGCTAGGTGGCGCTCTGGGAACGTTATGGCTGTCGTCTGAGATGGTAGATCGGCAGATCTTGGATCCCACATATATGAACACTTTATATAATTTGTCATTTGGAAAAAAATTTAGTTAATTTACCTTCAAATATTCAAAATAACTTAAAATACTTTTTTATTATTTGTGCTAAAGCCAATTATCCGATTAATTTTTCAAAATTAAGTTTAAACTACAAAAAATTATAAAATTTATTAATTGTAAGCTTTTTTGAGAATATATGTATATTTATTTAATTATTATTTATTTATTTTCTTATAGTTTTTTTAAAAAGAATTTTAAAAAATTTTAGTAGATTAAATTTAATTTTTAATGCAATTTCTGTAAATTTTGCTAGTTCTATTTAGCTGTGACATAGCTTGGTGGATGAGGCTGTTATCTTTTGAATTTCATTCCATTTTTAATATCCATAATTAGTTTTTCTGTCTTTTAGATTTCTTTTAATAAAGTATTGATTTTGTAAGTTTTTATTCTGTTAATAATATATATATATTTTATTTTTAATGGTAATTTCTTAATATTTAAGATTATATGTTATGTGCGATCCTTAGAAAATTTATTGGTTCATTCTATAATATAAGGATAACTTTTAGGCAGCAGCTAGAAAAAGTTATTCTTATCACTTTAAAAAAAATTAGAGTCATCAGTATCTGTGCTATTTTATCCCAGTTTCTATGCTTATTCAAGATTTTACATGTTTTAAAATATTTGTATTCATGAGTTTTCAAGATGTAAGTGAATCATTTTTCTAAATTCAAAGTACATTTGAAAGTTAATTTTCAAATGATTGTTCAGGTTTGTGTGTGCTTGGCTTATGGCTCTCATACAAGAGGTGATTGATGAATTCAAAAATATTGTTCTTTTTTATTTATTTTTTGTGTTTTAAATATAAAAAATTTATAGTTATTTAGTTTCTGTTTTTAAGAATTTATTCGGGCTTTTAGTGTTTTTATTACTAGATTGATTTCATGTTTATGAGTTAGCTTTTAATTCATTTTCAATTGTATTTTGGGTATTAAAACAATTGTTTTAAAAATACATATTTCGTTGATGGAGATAACTTGGCCAATAGATCTAGAATAACTCAGCCTAACATTCTAACACCTGCTTTAATTTTAGATACATTATTTTCCAATTTATTTGTTTTTTCTACAAAGTTTTGGATTTCTAAAATATTTCGTTTACGCATCTTTTTTGATATTTTTGTCTATTTTTCACTTAATTTACTTTCTTTTGAACACATAATTCTTCTTTTATGGTTATATTTCAGTAATGCATTATCATTCCCTTTTTAATTTGCAATTTATATCTGTTTATTTTTTTTTTGTTTGGTTTCTGACTTATTTCTTATTGGTTCAATTGTGATTTTTTAAGAAAATTGTTATTCAATTACACACACACACACACACACACACACACATATTGTATATAATGATTCAACTTTAATTTGTAATCGTTTCACTGGGAAATAACAATTTCACACACACATTTCCTAATTTTTCCTATTCTCTCACTTAAAAGTAAAGATTTCATTCTTATTTTCTGAAGAAATTCCAAATTATCCTTTGATTTATGCGATCACTCTCTTATACAAATCCGTTGAGCTTGTAGTTCTCATGATTGAAGAACAGCAGGATAATACCTACAAGGCTGTTGGAGGCCATTTAACTCCAACAGAATCCCTACACCTATACTATGGGATCTATTAAGTGTAAAAGGGAAAATCTGTAAAACCGAAGGTAAGGAAAAATTATCTCTCTTTTGATTCTTCTGGTCTGTTCTGCTGCGTTCTTGTGCTGTACGCGGTCTCTCTCTCTCAGCTAAAGTAGACAACTCGACTTATTTTATTTAATTAATTAAATTTCTAAATTCATCACATAACTATTATCCGGCATGATTGTCCTGTTGGATCTCGTAAATTTAACCTTATTCATATTTTGGTGTAAAAGAGAGAGAGAGAAAGTTAAGCTTCCACTCCAATAGACTTGACTAATGACCCAGTACGATACGACACACAGCCATTCTTTATTTCCTCTGCAAGATACGAGCGAGAAGGCCGCAAACGACCTAGGCGTCCGCTGAAATCAACATCAGCTTGGCCTGATATCTCTGGGATATCATGATTGGTGTTGATGCAAGGGCCGCTGAAGGAGAACACTGGGAAAGAGCGGTGTCACCTGCGAGGAGTAACTTAAATCATTACAAAAAAAAATAATATATAGGAGCTCACTACGAATTTGATAAATTGTTACCATTCATCATAAAAGTACCGGAACCTGATGTGTTCTGTCATGGAGCCTTCGGATTCTTTCACACAACGACCACAGCAATCAAGGAAAAAAAAGTGCAATCTTTACTTGATCTAAGGACCTGGAATTCCAACAATCATATGTTTCCAAATTACGAACCATATAAAAATGAACTTGAAACCAAAAAAAAAAAAAAAAAAAAACACTTTAGATCCTGTGAAAGATGATTAGTTTTATCTTCTACCCAGGATCAGATTTCTTCAAAATAAATTTGTTAGAAAGGTAAAAATATAATAATGTTAAATTTAACAACTTTAAATTCTAATGTTACTGAAATTTATTCATTATATATAGATATATAATGCACGTATAATTAAGTTTTGATTATTAATACTTCTTTTTAATAATTTATTAAATCTTTAATAGATTATAGCAAAATGATTTTTGCTTTGTATTTTTTCCCATTTGATTAAACACGAAATGAAATAATAGTTTTGTGTACAAAGTGATTATAGGTTAGTAAAATTTAATACAACGAATATAAAGATTTTGAAAAGATTTGTGTGAATTATTAGGTATAAGGGAAAATTCTGTCGTTTTTGAAAACGTGCACTTGAATGCATTGTCGATCTTTAGCAAGAATTCTGATCCGACTGAAACCAGTTTAAAAGTTGGATTAGTATATAATTGATGATTTAAAACATTTTTTCGTATTTTAGTCAGTTTTTATAAACTTGTTAAACTGTCAACATGAGTGAAAAAAAGTGCATTTAAGACATTATACGTTGTATGAGTTCCAAAAGGGGAATAACGCGTTGGAATAAAAAAAAAAAAAAACTTGTGTGACGTGTTTGGAGAGGACGCAGAAACAGCTCGAATATGCCAAAGATGGTTTGCGAAATTTCGTTCAGGCGATTTTTCTTTGGAATTCTTGAGACAACTGCTTTGGATCACATTAAAAGGCTTGGTTTCGCGTCCAAACTCTCTATTTAGGTGCCACACGAATTAAGCAAAAAAAAAAAAAAAAAATGATGGACATAATTCCGATATGTTCTTCAAATATTGCTCGTCCCAAAAGGGAACCGTTTTTGGACTACTTGGTGACAGGTGATGAAAAGTGGATTGTGTATAAACACGTGGTTAGAAAAAGGGCATATGTTTACTCAGTGGAGACACCACTGTTCACATCCAAAGCTGGAGTGCATCAGAAAAAGTTTATGTTGCGTTGTTGATGGTTTATGTTGCAAGAATATAGTGTACTTTGAGTAGCTGAAAGAAAATTAAACGGTCGATTTTAGTTACTGTTCGCAACTTGACGTTTTGAATAAAGAAATTCAACGTAAGCGTCCACCTTTGGCCAACAGAAAGGGTGTAATTCTGCAGCACGACAACGCTAGGTTACAAGTGGCAAGAAAACCTACACAAAAAAATGCAGAGTTGGGCTGGTAAACCTTACCTCAGCCTGCGTATCCTCCTAATATTGCACTATCTGACTATCACCTGTTCAGTTCGCTGCCAAACTTTCTTGGTGGAAATGAATATATATATTATGAGGTTGTGTCCAAATGGCAGTGGAAGAATACTTTGCCTCCAAAACAGAGGATTTCTTTTCCAGGGGTTTATATAAGCTGCCAGAAAGCTGGCAGACAATTGTACCTAATAAAGGGCATTATACTTTGGATTAAATTTTATATAAAAAGTGAAAAAAAAAAACGTTTTTCTTTTAAAAAAATGACATTACTTTCTCTTACACCTAATATTTTATAAAATTATTATTACAAGTTTTGAAATCTATTTTGAAAGTTGGTACATCAATTTAAGATGATAATTGTGATACTAACAGTGTTTGATGCTTAATTAAAATTGTTGTTGGTTTAGTTCTGATTCTTAATTGTTATGAAATTAAAAAGTTAACATATTTTGGAATTTAATCAAATAGTTTGAAGGTTTTTTTGAAAAGTTTTTTTATCATGTGTTGTGTATATTATCAAAGCTTTGAAATTATTAGTTTTAAAAGTGTGTGGTTTCTAAGTGTTTTTAACAATAAAAAATGCGATATTATATGACACAAAGGTGAAATAGTTTAGAATTTAATTCTAAATTGATTTTTGGGATTTGTGCTATAAGTGAAAAATAATAACAACAACACTTTATTTGATGTGTGAGTTAAAAGTTAAGGTTCGCATATATTTAATATTTCAGAATAATTTTAGTGTAACATTTTTTTTGAATTTTTGAAAATATAAATTAAAATCTCATTATTGTTACAACGTAAACAAAATGAACAAAAGAGAAAATTCTCCTATTCTCTCACTTAAAAGTAAAGAGTTTATTCTTATTTTCTGATTCAATTCCAAATTATACTTTAATTTGTGCGATCACGCGCTCATATAAATCTACTGAGCTTGTAGTTCTCATGATCGAAGACCTGTTGGGACACTCTCTACTAGGCCGTTCTAGGCCATTTAATCGCTCAGAATAACTACACCTATACCATGTGCATTACGTGCAAAAGGGAAAATCACTTCTATGAAACTGAAAGAAAGGAAAAATTCTCTCTCTTCTGTGCTCATGTGCTGTACGTGGTCTCGCGATCTCTCTCAGTTAATAATTATATAATGATTTAGAAATTTAATTAGTTAAATCAAACAAGTCGAGGTGATGTTCAAACTTCTTTGCGTTTCTTTCACTTAAGCTGAGAGGGAGAGAGAAATCACGTGTACGTGGTCTCTCTCACACAAGTATACGTGGTCGCACAAGAGCTCAAATGAGATCTGAAGAGCCAGAAGATAGAAATTTTTTCCTTACCTTTAGTTTTATAGAAGGGATTTTCCCTTTTACACGTGATATATCACATGGTATAAGTGTAAGGAATCTGAAGGGATTTACATGGCCTCCAACAGCCTAGTAGGGATTATCCCTACATGTCTTCAACCGTGAGAACTGTGGGTTCAGCAAGTTTTTATGAGCACGTGATGGCATAAATTAAAGGATAATTTGGAATTGTATCAGAAAATAAGAATAAGCTCTTTACTTTTAAGTAATAGAACGGGAAAAATTAGGAAATAAAGTTATTTTTCAATGAATCTATCACAAATGAAAGTTGAAACACATTATACATATACACAGGGACGTCTTAAGGCATGGGCCAACTGGGCCCGGGCCCAGGGCCTCGTTATTAAGGGGGCCTCGACTCGCTCTCTACTCGGCCTGAATAAGATCATAATCAGAATAATTTTAAGCGTCGAATGTTATTCCAGGACATGACTGGTTGAAGAGGGTTACTTCTATATTAAATATTTCTATTTGCAACGTTTGCTGAGAATCAGGAGAAATATTAGTTTTATTTCTAAAGCGAGATATGTCAAATTTATCGATAAAAATGCTGCCGTGGGAAGGACAGTTATAGACATAACAAACACTCCTTCCAGCGATCTTTTCTTTATTTGCATACTTAAGAGATACACTTAACCCCCAATAGGAGTGACAAAAACACATTCCCTATTTTATGACAGTTCGTCAGGAGGAGAGGGTTGAAATGACCCTGAAAGAAATTGCGCTTTTTTGAAGAAACAAGTAGGCTACAGCTCTAAATCTGCAATTCTTTCCATTAAATTTAATTTCTTTGAAATAGCAAAAGGTAATTGTGTTTTTATTTTTGAATTCTATTTCTTGTAAATTTAAGATAATATACAAACATTTATATCATATTAAAAAAAGTAAAATAATATGCAATAGTATTTTCTTTTTTTACAGAGAGAGTCATAAAAATAATACCCAGTTTTAAAAAAAAATTCTATTTTTTTTTGTAAATTTTCTCTCTCTCCCTCTGAACAACGTGAAATTATCTCTTAATTGTTTATAAAATTATATATAAATATTTCAATTGACTCTTTAGAATATTTTTGTATTGATTAATATGCATAATCCTTCATAATATATAATCCTTCATTTTGAATGCACTATGATCTTCCAAAAAAAATTTCGATGTGTATTGTAATTCAGAGAAATATTTTTGTTTCTAATATGGAAAGCGTTATTTTGCTCATTTAAAAATTCAAATGACTGTCCTTTTTTTATTATTATTGAAACCCAAATAAAAAAAGAACATTCATAAAACAAATATATAACATTACTACAGATTATAGTAATGTAATACAAATGTAGAAAAACAATCATATAACAGGAATCCTAGAGTATCATTTGATAATTAGATAAATAAATGTCTGTACAATAATTTAATGTTTTAAGAATAAACATCAAAAATGGAGAAATTCTCGTCCAACACAGTACAAAATAATAGATTTTTAGAGTATAAGACCCCTCACTAAAAATTTTCTATTTGCGTGCGTTTGTTTAGTCAGATTTTCCTGCAGAAATTGAAATTTATTAAATATACTTTAACTTTAGTTCTTATACTTTAAAATTTATAATGTATT
The DNA here is from genome assembly GCA_019974015.1 of Nephila pilipes. NCBI lineage: Eukaryota > Metazoa > Arthropoda > Arachnida > Araneae > Nephilidae > Nephila > Nephila pilipes. Next base: position 348,541 of record BMAW01063481.1, on the reverse strand, counting down.
TGTACTTTATCACTTGTCAATGCTTTGTTACTTACTAATACTTTATCACATATTAGTTAAAATACTTTTAATGAAAATTATTTATTTAAATATAATTCTCCCAATTAATAATTTATGTAATAATGCTCTTTAATTTTTAGAATCCATGGCTTCCTTTTTATCATATTTTTTTTGTTTTGTTTGATAAGCTTAATAACTAGAATATATACATATTTCGTATAATTATAAACATAAATTTTTCTGAGAACTTTTAAGATAATCTAAATATTAGGTAAGACAATACACTATAGAAACCTAAAAACGTGTCATTTCCATTAAAATAGTTTACTCAATATTTTCTTAGATGTGATTTTACATTCGCAATTTAAAAAAATATTTAAGGAATTCTAATAATTAACCGTATGTAATAAAACTAATATAGATTTATATTTTCGTATATAGTACATATGTATATCTGCATTATAATGATAATTCGAAATAATATATTTTGTTCATTAATGATAATAATGAAATAGTCATATTATGAAAATAGGAAAATTTTATACAAGAAGTATTAACAGCGAGTTTTCTCCCGCCCCCCCCCAAGAACAGAACAAAAAGGAAAAACGCGAAATGCTACACAAAGTTACGTGCATATTAAATGAAATATGGAATAACGGTTTTTAGAACAGTGTATTTATTTATTATAAGTAGCAAAATAACAATTCTTTTTTGAATAAATGGTCCCTAAAATGCGTTATTTAAAAAAAAAATATCTTAGTTATTTTTTAGGATATTAATAAAGGGGGAGCCATCATTTACTAAATTATTCATAATTTTTCTGTATATCATTTCGTACCGGTTTTACAGTGAATTCTCTATAACTGGTTATTTATTTTAAATTTTACTTGTTATTTATTTTTACTTGCCATTTATTTTTTTATAATTGATCATTTTATTTTAAAACTTTACTCTTACTGAAAATGGGTACTTCATTTAGTATTGAGATAAAATAACATTTCCCTCAGTGTTTGTAGAGGTCAGTAATACGACAATGCCTCGAATATGACTAGGAAATATTCAGGATTGCAAACCCGACTTCATGGGGGAAAAAAAATACTATATTCGTACCATGTGCAGAACATTCTTTGAATTTAATTGGCGTCCAAGCAGTAGAATGTAACAATTTACTTTGATTTTGTCCAAAATCTTTATAATTTTTTCTCATCGTCAACCCATCGTTAGAATATACTAACATTTAATTTGAGCTGTGATAAAAATAAAAATTTTCTGAAAAACCTACCAAAAACATGTTGACCAGTACGCGCAGATACATTTAAAGCTTCAAGCTGCGGATATTCAGAAATTGTCATGAGTATGCATTGCTTAATTAAAGATGAATTACTGGTAGCGGATACTCGACTTTCTGCTAAATAATTAAAAACTAAGATGAATGAATCAGAAACTACTTTTTAAAACTATCCTTTGGAATGACAATTTTGACACTTATTGACAAAGTAAATCTATTTATCCTGAGTAAAAATATGGATTTTTGGAAAGGTGTAAAATTATTAAGATAATTAATGATATATATATATATAAACCAAAAGAGAATCTTTTGACTATTATGAGTCAGAAGCCATAATACGTGGTATATAGGAGTATCAAAGTGTTCACTAGCGTGTAAGACAATGCAGTGTAAGGGTAACTTTCCTTGAAGGAAATAGAAACATCGACACAACGTTTGAAAACAGCCACTGAAAGAAATTTAAAATAGGATCCTTTTTATCAATAATCGACTCGCTAATTTGCAATATACAAACGTATAGTAAAAAATATGAGGAGCTTTTGAAATGTTTGGATTTTATAAAAATACTTTTAATTTGGATGAGACAGAAATTAAAATAGCATGCGAGAAAATATCAAAATTTTATGATAAAGCCATTAATGGAGAGGAATTGAACTTGGAATGTCAACATTTCAGGTCAAATATGATCATTGATGGCGAAAAGCTGAAGAAGAAGCAAATGAAAAAGAAAGATTAAAAAATATATATATATAATTCTGTAAATGCAGATGAAGATGAAGAACAGTTGTTGTATGAGGGGACTGGAATTGGGATCAACACAGTCTTTACATACATGTATAATGAAAGACTATTCAAAGTGTTTCCCAATATTGAAATAATAATGAGAACTCTTCTTATCAATGATAATTATTAACATGAGTGGTGAGCTTTCACTTTCAACTAAAACTGGTCAAAAATGAATTGAGAACTCGTATAACCCAATCACGTTTCAATAATTTAAGCTTGAAGAGAATTGAAAATAAAATATTATTAACAATTCATTTTGAAAACATAATTAATGATTTTTCGAATTTAAATGGAGAAAACGAATATTCACATAAAACCTAATTTTACTATAGATTGCTTTTATTGAACTGTACATGTATGTTAACCAAATTAGATTAAAGGGACGCAGGAGGGGCCTATTTTTTCATAAAGGCCCAGGGCCTCAAGAAGTCTTAAGACGTCCCTGCATATACATACATACATATATATATATATATATATATATATATATATATATATATATATATATATATATAAAAAAAAAAAAAAAAAAAAATATATATATATATATATAAACCAATACTTAAGCAAATCATTGAAAAACAAATTAATATTTATGCAAATATTATCGCATATTATATATATATATATATTAACTTGTTTTTTAATGATTTGCTTAAATATTTAGTTTTTTTTTAGTGTTGGATATTCTTAGATTGTTATATGTTGTGAATTGTACTCTTTTGTTTTGTTAGTGAGGGACAGTTAAACTAATAGTTATTAATTAGTTCATGCTAGGTTTGGTTTTTTATGGTATGTGCAAGATCATAAGTACCATTCTATGTTATATATACTTTTGATTATTTTTGGTATAATATGTTTTTGATAAATGCGATGATAGATATTTGTTATTTCTTTAAAATTTGATATTTGGTAGTATTTTACTTGCTTAACTTTGGTTTTTCGAAAATTTGTCTGTATTTATATCTGATACTTTTTTTCTTTTTATTTTGTAAACTTAGATATTGCTCTGATAAATGAAGATTTGAGAGTTTTAATACAAAATTATCAGTTACGCATGTAATCTTCTCAAAATGGATTGTTTTGGTTCGTAATTAGAATTATTATGCAAGTTTACTTACATTTATCTATACTTTTTACTGTTAAAATTATAGGATCATGCTTGGTTGGGGTTTAAAAAACACTGTTTCTTAAAGCTGTATTGGAAATTACAGCAATCATGAATTTTGTAGATATTTAGTTGAAAAATATATGGATGTGATTTGACAATGCTAAATAAGAATAAGTGTATGAAATACAATGTATGCAAGAAGTTCATTATTATCGAAATGAAAATTCTTGCAACTTTGATTTAAGTCATTAGTATGATAAATAAGTACTAATGAAAGATGAAATTATTGATGAACAAGAGTGTAGACTTTATAAAAGGAGGGTTATTTGTAACAGTAAATATAAAAGTAAGAAATATTATATAATATTGGATACATAGTAAATCTCAAGAAAATGTAGAATATGGATTACTAAGTTTGAAATACTGCGATAACTTCAAAATTGATAAACCAAATTACAATATTTGCAATAACAAGAAGTGCAAAACATATAAAATGATTAATAATAAACAATTTAATGTTAATTCCCAATTTGTTTTCTGTAAAAGTTATAACTGTTTTTACTTACTTAAATGTGAAATTTGTGAATATAAATATATTGGTCAGACTAATAATAATATTCGTATTAATTAACATAGACATGATATTAAAAATTTTAGGGACATAAGAAATTGCAATAAAATTGAAGTTAGACATTTTTATAGTCCTAAACTTGAAAATGTACTAATAACTATAATTGAGATAGTGCCTAATACTAAAGAAGGTTGTGGTTTGAAAATTATTATATTAGAGCTTATGATGCACTTTACCCTTACGGTCTGAGTACTTTAGTTTTTAATAAAATTGTTATGCAAATATTTAAGCCAGATGACTACAAAGAATATTTCAATAGAAATTAATGTTACATAAAGCGTAATTTTTAAAATAAAGTTAATGAGAAAAGAGAACACAAAAATAAAAAAAAATGTTTGGATTTGAAATCTATTGAAGAAAAAAAATCTATATATGAAAAGATAAATTTGAAAATGACTTAACAATTAAAAGTATGAAATATTTTCCTTTTGGTATGAAGAAGGGAGGAATAAAATTCTAAATGGTTTAATTACTAATGTAAATAAAATATAAGTAGTACTTATTTTCATACTGTTAAAGTAAAATTATCTGTTTCAAAAATATAAAATTGATACTTATAATAATGATAATCAAAGTGTAGAATATTGCTATATTAGATTCATGAATCAATCTTCTGATAAAATAAACTTTGACAATACTCTTAATAAGCATGAAAACTCAATTTCTATTAATAATATTATTATTAAGAAATTTTAATATTTAATAAAAATATGGAACGGATGTTATATAACTATAATAATTGTAAATATTTATAGAGTTATAATGAGAATGTAAATGTAAGGAATACAGACTTTATTAAGGAAGAATACCAACATATGTGGTTACAGGTAATCTAAATATTGTTAGGGGTAAAAATTTGAAAGAAATTATGAAAAAGGGTATTGCTTTTAAAATAATTACTTCTAATAACAATAATTTTATTGAAAAAAATTAATAAAGACATCGATAACATAACTAACAATTAAGTATAATTCACTTATTGAGGCGCATTTAAAGAATACAAGTTTTATATTAATGAAGAAATGAAATAATTGAACTTTAAGATAAATGATCGAATTGAGTAAGAGATTTAAAAAGTTCTATGAAAAAGTTACAAGATGAATTCTTTGTTAGTTAAATAAGTATTTCATTAATAGTAATTCCATTATTAATGTTAATAACAGTGATAGAGAAATAACTAATTTAATTATAGTTTTGTGTAAGAAAATAGGTTCTATTTTGAATTTCATAAAATTTCCTCACTTATTTCTTACTCTTAACTTTCACTAAGTTCCTGTTATATTTAGAACAGTGACTAATGAATCGAATACTTCCATTACTATTGCTCAAAAAATTTCACAAAATATTTTCAAAATACTATTGATAGTTTTAATAAGACTGTTATTATTAAAAATAGTATGAAATTATTAACTATATAAGAGATAGATATTTTATAATGACAACTTTGAAGATTTATTTTATTTTGTTGAAGATGATTTAATTAAGATTATTTTGACAAATTAAAAAATAATAGATCAATATCGTAATGTCTTATTAATCTTGTATTAAAAGAATACTATATTAATTATCATGGTAAAAACTGGAAGGTAATTAAAGATGTACCTCAAGGAGTCCAGCTAATAACAGTTCAGTTAATATTTATCTACATTTCTTTGAATAAAATTTAAAGATAACAACAATTTCAAATTATTTAGATATATTGATGATTTTATTATTTTTCAAGTTAACTCTGATACAGGTATTGTACCTGATTTATCATTGTACCTTCATATTTAAATCTAATTAAATTGAAAATTCTCCTGAAACAGATATCTTAGAAGTTCATTTAAAAATTGTTAAGATAATGGAAATATTACTGATATTTATGACAAGAGAGATAAATATAGTTTCCAAATTAATAAAGTGCCTTCTTTTGATAGTAATTTAAGTTAAAATATTTTTAGATATATATTACATAATTATTTACAGGGAAATATCAAATTAGTTAATTTACCTCTTAATTTTCAAGGTAACTTAAATAGTTTCTGTGTTCCCTGGGAAAAAGTCTGATTATCTGTTTATGTTTTAAGATGAAATTTAAATATAAAAAATATGAATGTGACTCACACACACACACACACACATATATATATATATATATATATATATGTAATAATATTGATGATAGTATTAATGTCAATGTATTATGTGTACTTGGCTCTATATTTCTATATCTTTCTCTTTTTTTCTCATATTATATCTTTTTAATTTTATTACTTTTGTTAAATGTATTTAAATTTTCTTGTAAATAAATAGGTTTTTTTTTCTTCCCCAATTTCTTTTGCGTAATTTTTTGTTCAGTAATTTTAAGCAAATAATTTTTTTAGGTTTCTTTAAATGAATGAATTTACTTGTATAGTTTCATTCAAATCATTCAATAAGTTTTTATTTCAGTGATGAATCTTTCACGAAGTAGAATAGATACGCGTGGCGCTTGCGAATTCGTATGAAATTTATAGAGCGTTTTATATGTTTTTAAAAGTTTTTAATAGTAATTATTATTTTATTTTTTTGCAATTTGTTCAAGTCTTTTTATAAGATTAGATAATTTCTTTCTTTCTTCTTTTATCATCTTTAAAAAGTTTCAACATTTTATTCTGATGAAGAGTCATCGATACATATTTTGCAATATATTTTTTTTCGAATGCATCATTTTTTGAATAATTTTTAGTTTATTTCATGCTACTCTTCTTATTTAGATTTTTAATTAGTTTTACAATGTGTTAGATGGTTAGTTAGTTAAGTGTAATTTGGCTTTTTGCGGTAAAATTGAAGATGTTTACTATATTTACCTTCTATTTTTTGTGATTGATTTTCTGAATTTGCTGACTTTTGTTTTGTTACAATATGTTTTTTGATAAGGTAATTCACTCAAGTGTGATAGTTTGATCAGTAATTATTGGTATGAACAGACATTTTCCATCCTAAAGTATGAAATAGCGTTAATTTCATTATTTCAATTATTCTGGATTTTACTTTTCTATCACTTTGCTTTCTTTAATAATTTATTTTGAGGTTTTTGGGTTTTTAGGTTTCAAATTTAAGATTTTTTATTTATCTAAGAATTTTTTTTATCTAGTTGCTTAAATATTAATATGTTTTTAATATGTTTTCCGTAAATATTTAATTTTTTTATTAAATATTTTTGTTTATATATATATATATATATATATATATATATATGTATAAATATGTGCGCGTATGTATAAATATATATATATACACGCATCCACACCCTAATATATATATATATATATATAAGCTTTAATAGTACATTAATTAAGTGTTATATCACAATGATTGTTTCCAACAAAAACACCCTCAAATGTTAAGAAGTTTCAATGATTCAGCAACATTATATGTAGGGAATCTTGAGTTACAGTAAACTTTCTATTAGGCCCGCAGTGCTCACTATAATGGGGCTCCACTATATTACAATAATATGGAAATATTTCTTTGACCGACCAAGCTTATCGAGTTTAGATCATATACGAATCTATATAAAATAAAGAAACAAATAAACAATATTTTCAGGGTATACATTAGGCAAGATTTCATGAAATAAATTTCCAAACAAATGTTCTAGAGACATTTTAATGTATTAACTTATTTCAATTGTGAAATATTTGGATGGCAATGGAATAAAAATTAGAAATAGGTGCCTCAGAAACAATAACCCATATGCATGCAAGTACTGGAAGTATTATTTTGCAATATGAACGCTCAAAAATAAAAATTAGATGAAGAAGGGAGCTTCAGTGAATATATAAAACATTTTTCCCTTTGAAAATTTCTTTAGTGCTATGCATTCGTACCGAGTAACAAAAATAGAAAAAAATCAAATGAACATTTACTTTTAAAATTTAATGTAAGTTATATTTAAAACTATTGTGAAAATGAAAATGCTTTTCCATCATCGAAAAATATTTTTTTGAGTAAAGACACAAATATTTTGAAAAGTTTCTAATAATTGAGTAATTATATATATATATATATATATATATATATATATATATATATATATATATATATATATATATATATATATATATATATATATATATATCTTATTTATCCCCACATCTCTTAAAGATATTTGTCAAAGTTCGTCATGCATTTAACATATTTTTCAGGAATCTGAATTTTTCTAAAGCTTTCGGCTATTCGATTTGATCACTAGCATTAACTCAGAACAAGATGAAAAAAAAACTTGATCAAAATTAATATCAATCACTTATTGCCCCCCTATTTGCATTTCTGAAACTAGAATTACATTCCTTTGTCAAACTGGGGATACGAACCAGTCCGGAGGGGGAAGAACCTTTTAACCGGTGATTTACCTTGCGAGAGTAATCGCCTTTTAACAGCTTTAAGGATATTACAAGGTGGAATAAAAGCATCGCTGAAAAATGGTTGGGAGTCAAAGCATGCGGGACTATCCAACAAAGCAGGTGCTAAATTTTAGAATCGTAGCCAACACGACTACTTAAAAATTAATAGGATGATATAAACATCTAAGAAACTGCAATGAAATGAATAGATTTGAATATTTTTGTATAAATACTTACACTATTAATGGTGGAATAACATTAAGTTTTATAATTAACTCATTGCAGATTCTCTCTTAATTACTCACCACACTTAAATTTTTTGGATAAATACCTTTTTTAATTACATATTCAAATAATGAAATTTAATGAGAAGCCTTATGCGTTTAAATGGGAAATGCCAGAATTTTTCTGACCCTTCAACTGCATTTGAATGTGAAATCATAGTTCAATACAAATATTCGTTTCCATATATGTGTTTTATAAATATCTTTTTTAGGTTTACTAAAATTGTTATAAATACTGTGCCTTGTATAAGAAAAACATTTTTTCAAAGACCCCCTTCAAACGCTGTGCATCATTTATTTTATGATTGGTCAGATACTCTTTAATATTGCTCCGTATTTGCTGGAAGAGTGGAAAAAGAATTGCCTCCAATGTTGAGGTGAGTAGAAAAGCACCGAAAGTTTTGATAGCAATCGTTCAGCCTGATCAACAATTCGATCGCACCTGGAAATAAGAAAACGTCCGTTCGTTTCCAAGTTGAAGTGACTCAGGATCCGTAACGGGTGGTTGGATGCATCATTGAACACATCACATTCATCGCAACAACATACTTACTACTCAGATAATGGGTTGCACGGACTTTTAAGCATGTGTCATCTTTTTTTCCCCCTCTCCTTGCATTGGCATCGTTTTCTTTAATACACTTTCGTTTTTATTCGTTCTGTGTTGTTGCTCGTTGTGACCTACACTGAAACTATTTCTTAGTTACACTCTCTACACTATCTCTTAGTTCCATCAGACTTTGGGTCTAATTTCTTGTTACTTCTGGAATTCGATAGGAATGAGAGGAAAGGTAAGAGGCTCTTATACATTTACCAAGTATAGCATGTTAATAAGTAAATTAGTCGATTAGAATAAAATTAGAGGAGATTCTTAAGGGTTATGTTAAGGAATAGGAGCACTTTTTTTTAAATTTTTTTTCCCAATATAAGAATCATACATGGACAGACATTAAACCATTTCCTTTAGATTAAGTCTACTTTATTCCTAAATTTATTGTCTGTTATACTGTAAATAAAATGTATTCACTTTATTTTTTGAAGTGAAAATAAATATTTCTAAATTTTAAAAACGTTGTGTGATAAACAAATCCATTTGAATTGATACTGAGATATTTTTCTGTCTGAAAAGTGTTTATATACGGTTCTATATAACATTAATTGATCCCTCTGAGACTTCTTGGACTTCCATCTTCATCAAGGCTTTTGGGAAAAAAAATTAATAATATTCTATGATTTTTAAATGCTTTTTGAGCAGTTGCAATTTGGCCCGTTTCACAAATTTATGGAAGCCAAAATTTTTCAGACCGGAAAAGTCCTTCGCTTTTTTTTAATTGATGAAAGCTGATTTTCATTGAGAATGGAACATATAAAGTATATTTGATGATTTAAAGAAGTGCTTTGGCTGTTTTCAAAGAGTAATTAATATCTCTCCTTTAGAAACACTTTTGGGATGTACTTAAAAGCTACATTCAAATACTTCATTGCAATGATTCTTCTCTTTGTCGTCCATTTACCTCTTGGTTATATTTTTTTTTCTAGACGTACCCCTGGTTATTACAAACAACTCTAATGAAAACTCACCATTAAATTCTTCTAAGTAGCATATTTCTTCTTTTTTCTGTTCTGCACTTACCAGGACAACTTAAATGTGTACTTGAAAAATTTTCAACTCGACAAGATTATTAACTACCGTGGAGTCAATACTGACCAATTTGCTTTTAAAACTGAAAGATACTTAAATTACGAATTCAAGAATCAGCTGTTTTATATATATATATATATATATATATATATATATATATATATATATATATTTCCCTCTATACTGTCTCTAGAAAGGCACATCAGTATGTTTTATTCTTTTACTATGAAAGAAAATAAATTTCTAATGTTGTATAAATTACCCAGCTATTATCGCTTTTTAGTATGATAAAAATAATTTACATAGGAAAAAAATATTAAAATCAGTTCTAAAATCTTAATTTTAAAAATATATTTGTTATTCCTGAAAGAGTAAATCTCTCTCTTTCTTATATTAGTTGTCTAGACCTTATCGGTAGGGTAGTAGTTATTTTTGCGATAAGAAAGTTAAGTACTTTTTTTTCGAACAGTAATCATTTTAACAAAATTGAATTGATTGAAGAAGCCCCATAACTTGAAGAATTATTCCTTCAAATGTAGGAATAGTTCAACAAAATAATAATTTTGTTGAAGGTATATAAACCTATAAGTTTGAGCTGCTTGGGTATATTTCCCGGAAATTGCTTGCCAGAAGCAACAGTTTTTTTCAGTATATTAATAACATATTTAAGAAGAATTTATTTTCATCTTGTTATTAAAGCATAACAAGACGAAGATAAGTTCTAATCGCTGTGACTAAGTTGTACTCTCTGAGCTTAAACTGTCCTCTTTGGAAGGGATCGGTGAGATTTTTTGGCCAACACTACTCCCTGAAATTCTATCCTTCAAATTGGAGCATCAAGTGATAAAGTTACAAGCAAAATTACATGTCAAAATAAATAATTTTTCCGTCAGAGAATCCCAACGCAGAATTTATAAGACAACTGAATGTAGTAATGGTAACAAGTTTCATGATATAGATTCAAGAACAATAAAGTGGATTTCGCAAAACTATATCTAAAAATTATTTTTGTAACTACATGAAGAATCTCTTGGATATTTGCAATTATTAAAAGTATAAAAAATTTGTAAAAGAGAGACGAAACAAATGTCCTTTTGAAAACACTATGGAAGATAATATATACAAAAAATAATTTTGAAAGTTCATTCACTGGTATTACTATGTGTTATTACATTGATAGAAATATTTTTATTTCTTTATAAAATTCTATTTCGAAGACAAGGAAAGTAAAAACAAATTTCTTGATACAAACTTCAGGCTGCTTGCGTTGAAAACTTTGGCAATATGATACCCTTTTCTTACAAGAACAATTTTCCAAATTTTAAATAACTTTAACCTAGATTTCTAGCATTACAACAACAAGATTTCCAACGTAAAATCAATTACAAATCAGTAGCTAAATAATACATTATAAACTTCTTTTGGGTCAAACTATTAATACTCTTAAAAAAAACTTTTTCAGAAACGTAATTTAACAAATGGAAAAATTCAATTAATACAAATTTAGAATAATTTTGCATTGGACTGCTAAAAGGAAAATGAAACATAATTACGAATACATTTGTGCAATGTTCTCAAATTGAATTCTTTAATTTATATTTTGTGATATTTCTTTGTAACGATATATAAATAAATAGAAATATTATTGCACGCTTTGTATTCCTTCCATAAGCCACAGCATGTCATAAAGGGAGCAATATAAGTCATTGAATCCCTAATTTATTGATACAATTTTAAAAAGAAATATGGAGAAAAACGCGCGAAATTAAGGGCATTAGGCCTAGGTTCCATTTCAAAATTTATTGAAGCATGCGTTTCGATGGCGAGTTCTCAAAGGGCCTTTTCTGTTTCCGTGAGATGCACAAAAATATTCCTTCATACTTTCCCACCGTCTTCCCGATGGGTGACTGTGTAACTCGACTGTCCATTGCGACTCTCATCCTATGAGGTCTGGAAGTTTTGCAGACTGGCTCCGTAATTTGATGTTGTTTGAAAATTACCCATTATGTAGCTTAAGTATGCAAATCCATTAAAAAAATCCAGTTTTCTTGGTTTTGTAATATATTGAATTAGAACTGGGAATGAAGATATGCCCTCGTTACATATTGTTCAGAATCCCAATCTTTATGTGGACTGCAAGCAATCTTGGATGCTTTTTTTTTTTTTTTTGAAACTCTTAGTTGTGGCCAAAATTGTTCTTTAGAGGAAAAAAATTAGATAATCTGAAGATCTTTTTCGTTCAGAATCAGTTTTAACTTATGATAATTAAATGCGATTTGATAATTATACATTGACAAGTATATTCGCAGAAGATTCCGTTGGGGTTAAAAGTATATAACCTTTTTTAGAAATTTTTTAATAATTTACAATGATATGTTTGTACGCAAAAGCTATTGGGGTACTGAGTAACGAATAAAATTGTCAGTTGTGATCTGAAAATAGCTGAAAATTCTGAAAAACAATTGTTTTCTGGAGCATATGTTATGGAAGGGTTAAACTGTTAATAATGAGAAACTAGTCAAAACTTAAGTATTCCGCTACATCTATCTGAATTTTGATTTTAATATCATTTCGGCCCAATCATACCATTGAGCTACGGGAAACTCACCATTATTAACCCACATTCAGTGACATACCGCCCTCCTTTAATAGAAGCACTCCAAGTAGAATACATGACTCTCGAAGCTAATGATGTTCTTTTGGCGCTTCTACCTATTTTAAGGATGTTCTCGACTAATATCGGAGCTTGGTTGGTACAGCGAATACGGAAAATGAGGTGCTGAATCAGGCGTGTACCTCTTCATCTGACTGTTGTTCCTACTGTATGTTAAGCGGACAAAAATAAACATTTTTTCAACAAACATACTAAGAAGACATATTTCAGATAGGAAAAGTATGTGTATACAAATTCGTGAGTCTTTTGTGTACACTGTGCCCTGTAATTGAGCAACATGCAATAAATACTTATTATTCATTTAACATCAGATTACACAAGAGGAAATATAGAACATATTTTAGACTGGAAGTAAAAAAATTTTAAAAAATAATTCTAATATATGGAAATAAGTCGCAGAATAAAATGTGAAACTCCATCTACAGTAATGAAGTGAAAATATTTTATTCATGATAAAAATAGAACAGGTTGCTAGGGTTGAAAAAGTCCTCCCAACAATGTGTTCTCATCAACTGCTCAAAATTACAAGTGGAAATGCTATTACAATAAGAGTTCAAATCCTATTCCCTCCCCCCCCTTAATATTAGGCACATACTACCTTGAGAATTCCATCAAGGCATATTTTATTATAATTGAAATATTTAGGATTTAGGAACTCGGAGGAAGCATTGGCTCGACAATTCCACATGCCCCTTAACAATATTATTATACATACGATCTCTTTTAAAAGTAATGTTATTACTTTGGAAAAACTCTCAACAACTATTCAATTCATTTAAAGAATTAGGTTTGAGATTTGCATAACTATGTTTGTGTGTTGAGTGATTGTTGGAAAAGAATTTATGCTCACATTTTAGAGACATTTTTTTTTCAAATCGAGTTCAAGAATGCGCAAACAAGAAAATGTAATTATCAGTTATGTAGCTCTTGGATTTTAACTATATTTTCACTCCTTCCTAGGAGAAATATGAACGAGAATAAGCAAACATATTTGTCATAGGCATTCGAACAACTACTGCTTTGTAAATTATTTCGAAATCATACCTGAAAAAAATTTATTTTGTTTGGATTTTTCTAAACGATTGAATGGCCATGGTCATGATAACCAACTCACGGCTAGTGTTGTTTCCGTCGAGTCGTGGAAGATTCGAGCTCTGATGCTACTAGAGACATGCTCTGATGTGCACACTCTTGATGCATGTTAAATCTGCTGAAACTTTAAATCCTCCCATAGGCGAGATGTGGAAGTTAGTAGAGGAAGGTGCCAGCTCAGGTGTCATCCTCGTTACTTGATCGAGGTTCAAAACGACGAAGTTCGTCACCATTAGCCCTAGTGTAGCTTCTAAGTGTGACATTAATATAAATCCAACCAACCAATCTAAGCCTTTGATCTCCTATAGCTCTAAATGCAGCAATGGTGGAATGTGAATTCCATCTGTCGAATAAACTGAAACTACCTTTTTACTTCGCACGAACATTGATCTGATACTGAAATAGCTTCATCATTGTTCTTTTTTTTATTTGAATAAAATTCTATTCTTGTATAGAATTTGGCCTGATTCTTGGGCGACATTCTCATGATTTTGAAACCTGCACTTAAGCGGCTTGCTGATCTATCAATACATTTCTCAGTTTGGCCATAGAACTCGTTTGATCTCGAACTGAACATTTACTTTCAGCGAAGGATCATTTTTGTCTCATCGCTTTTGTAAATATGACACATGGAGACTTCCAAACTTGAAAATACATAAAATTCTGAATTAAATTTCCGACTTCTTAGAGAGGAGGAAAATTGCGTACTTTCAAGTGTGTACCTGATTAGAAACATAGGTTTTCTCTTTAAACTTCCTCAGAACCTTCCTCAGAAAAAAAAATTGATTGATGTAAGTAATCTGATAATTTGAAAGAATATTTTTAAATAATTCAATATCAGAAAATCAAAAGCACCTTATTCTAATTAACTTAAAAAAAACTATTATCGTATTTTTAAAAACAAATTGTGATGTAACAGATTTCGGGGGGGGGGAAGGTGAAGGGGAAAGACAGCTAATTCAAAGTTTTTATAATAACTATATAGTTATAATTAACACTAATTGTATATATATATATATATATATGTATGTGTGAGTATACACTATTAGCGAGCAAAACTGAAGCATCAAATACATTTTTCAACATACAACCATGAAATCGTTAAAAAGTGGCTTTTTTCGACAATGTACTTGTCGAATGCTTTCATTGTACATGAAAAGGCAGCTAAGTAGCATGGTGATGTAATATATGCAAATATCAGCACTATGACATCAGAAGGGACGACACAACACGCGTAGAATGCGCGTACACAGTAAAAAAGCAAATTAAAAAAGAGGAAAGATACATTTCCACACATTCCCTGCAAGTGAAAGTGAAATCGTACTTTCATAATGGCTACAAAAAAAAAAAAAAAAAAAAAAAAAAACACCAGGCATCAGGATGCCTTTGCACGTAGTAGAATGATCCTCAAGCTTCAAGAGGGGTATAGTTTGACGAGTGTTGCATTAGAATTGACAACGGTGTTTTTTTCTAAGATCTTGGAAGGCCTTCCGAAGCACAATTTCAGCTATAAGAAAGATTGGCGGCGGTTGGCTGAGGAAAACAATGGCATGTGATGAGCAGTATACCATTTTGCAGGCAAAAAAAAAAAAAAAAAAACCAAGAACAACAAAAATCGGAACCAGACATGGGGCAACATTATTCAGCAGCTGCGTCCGACACCCGGACGACAGGTACCATGGTTTACTGTGGCCAGACGTCTACATAAAAGTGGCCTATTCCCCCATTGTCCTGAATTCTGAGTACCTTTAACACCAGCCCATCGGTGGCACCATTGCAAATGGTGCCAAGAGTACGAAGACTGAACACCTCATCAATGGAGTCACGTTCTGTTTACTGATGAGAGTCCTTTCAGTCTGAACAACGATTATCAGTACCAGTTAATATGGTAATATGGAAGGAGGTAGGACATGGTTTCATCCCACTAATATTAGGGAAAGAAACCACTGGGGGCTGGGGGGGGGGGGCCTGGAGTGCTTGGGTGGGGAAGCATTTTGTTGAATGGACAAATGGAACTCCATATTTTCGACAGCGGCTCACTTACCAGATGTCATTACTGCAATGAAATTACCCTTCAGAAGTGCGTCTGCGACGAGGTGCCATTGGTCTGGACTTCATTTTTGTGGACAACAATGCACATTCACGCAGTAAATGTACTGTTGAGGAGCTTCTAGAAAGTGAGGATATCTGCAGAATGGATTGGCTAATGTGCTCGTGATTTAAATCCCATTGAACATGTATGGGTTGCTTTGGGGGAATAGCCTGGCTGAAAGATCGCATCCTCCTGAGAACCCCAGACCCCTGAAACAGGTGCTCCTTGAAGAAGAGCAACTCTAACCTCAGGAACTGCTAGATAATTTGGTTTAGCGTATGAACAAACGGTGTAACACAACCAAAGGCAAAATCTCTTCGAGGTGCATACCATCTTGGTTCATAGTCTCAGCGTACCGAAATGCGTGCTTCTGGTTTTTTCCATATTCGCTTTTTTCCATTCGCCGTCCATACACTCTCACTTCTAATAACATAGATTTGACTGGGAGATAGACAGAACTCATGTGATTATGTTATTTTTAAACTGATATCAACTAATTAAATTACATTTAATTAACTAATTAAAATGCTAATCCATTGAGCAGAAAAGTGTGGGAAAAATTGTTGCATTTGCTAGAAAGCAAGGAAAATGTGAAAAAGTTTTTTTCTCTCTCAAAAAATATCCCCAAAAATAAGTTGGGAATTTTTTTTTTATTGAGAATATGGTGGGGAGGTGAGGGAAGCTCCTTCCACACATCAGGCATGCACCCTAAAATACTCTGTGTGCATTTGTGTAAAGAACAAACAAACATATTCTGACATTTACATGTGAGATTTCAGGAACTCTTTCAAAATGAAGGAAGGGAACACACTTGAATCCATCAAAAATATAATTTTTTTAAAACAAATAATAGATGAAATCAACATCAGAAGCGTAAATTGCATTCAAAAATCATGCAAATTGATAGAAAAAAAAGTTGGTGAGTTGGATCAGAAATATTTTATGTAAGAAAAGTCAGAATAAAAATTTAGAAGGAACAGAAAAGTGAATTTGAATTTATCCATCAAATATAGGTTCATCTCTAAATAAGTAGTGCTCTAGGGGACACACACGCATGACTATTAATTCCACATTTTTATTTTATTATGGTGGTTTGGCGCAAACCAATTATTGAAAATCTAAAAGAAAAAGGGGGGACATAGAGACGGATTAAATACAGTTTAGAGGTATACGGCAATAACAGGGATGCCGATAGCTCGATAGAAGAAAAATATAATAAATTAATAAAAAATTTGTTGGTGCTAAATAGAGATTAGGATTTTAAACAACATTTCAACAAGATTACAAGCCTTTGTAGTTAAAAAATAGCTGTTAAATTAAAACAATGAGCTTCTTGAAATAATTTTATTTCCTCAATGACATGCTTCCTTTTACAAGTATTTTTTGTTGCATATCTTGATTTCCATCGTCAATAAGAAAGCATCACGAGCTCTCATTTAAACTAATCATCTGTCAGAAAGCTCTAGAGAATCATTTACAGGGGGGGGGGATATATTAAAAACGTGTCTGAATATTTAAAAAAAATCAGTAGATTTTCGATGTTTATGATGCCCTCAAGAGCTTACTTTCTTCGGATAAGTACGGGTATATAACTCACAAGAAGCCCACTATCGATCTTTTATTTTCGGATTTACAGCATTTGGTAAACACACGGTGCCGCAACCTTGTGATACCTTAGCAATAATTCACTAATTTCAACCCTCCGTATTGTAAACCAATTTGTATTCCCCCCTCCCCCATTTTTTCAAATGTACCGGTATAGATCACAGCTACACCTTGTTTGGTGCAGCATAGCCTTGTGTGTGTGTCATTAAATTTCACTATCACTCACTCTTACGAGGTCATGATTACTTTTAATACATTATTCGATTTATATTATCAAAATACAGGACTATTTATATTATCAATGGACTATTTTTTTATTTCTGTCATTAATTTTTGTGATAGAAAAATTTCATCCTACGTTAACACATTTAATATATTTTAAAGTTGCATAGTTTTACTAAATATTTATATTCATCTCAAAATCAGCCAGATCTTACAAAAACTCCAGGATATCATTTAAAACACGAAATTTTAACAATTTATTGTTGATTGACTTTATTTTACTGGAAAAGCAACATGAAATGTAAAACATAATCGAGTCTAATATTTTCATCAAATTTTCTCAAATATTCTTCTTTTTCAATATCTGTGCGAGAAGAATTTTGTAAGACATTATAATACTGTGAAAGAACACTAAATATTCGCATGCAAAGAAATAAGGGCCGCGGTAGCCTTGTGGTCAAGCGGCAGGCGATTTTCGTTCAATCGCGGGTTCGATCCTTGGACGCCAAAGACCCGCCGTGTAGCAGGGGCTGATGTCCGTTAAATCTGTTCGGGGCCCAAAGTCCACCTGTTGGCATGGTGTGGATGTTAGGAGAGGAGGGGGGTGCCAGCTGAGGTGTCATCCTCGTCATTTGACCGCGGTTCAAAATTACGAGGTCCGTCGACAATAGCCCTCTTGTTGCTTCTAGTGCGACGTTAATAAAAACTCCTTAAAGAAACTCAGCAAAGAAATAAAAAAAAAAAATACTATGGCGTTCTTGGAGGACTTAAATACATTTTCGATAAATAATAATATTAAGTAAATCGTAAATAAACACTGAAATCTGTTAATTTCAAACAAGAAAAAAGAGGCGTACAATTGACAAAGTAATTATTTGCACACTATATTTTCTTAAATTATAATTAAATAAAATAAAAGATTTAAGCAAACAATAATGTAATACATTAAATGAATGTATTACTATAACATAAAAGCAAAATAAAGTCATTTATTTCTTATATTTTAACAGACAAATATACAAAAATATAATACTAAGTCTTTCACACTTCATTAGTGTGCTATAGTTGAGAAATATTCAGTTAATTAATGCATATTAATTCCTTGTATGAAGCTCTTTAGCTTGATTGTGGCCGCGGTAGCCTAGTGGTTAAGGCATCGGACTCGCAGCTAGCGGTTTTCATTGAGTCATGGGTTCAAGTCTTGAAGCCACTAAAGACCCGCTGGAGCTGATGTACGTTAAATCTGATGGGGGGTCAAAGTCCTCCAGTTGGCATGGTGTGGAAGTTAGGAGAGAGGGTGCCAGCTCAGGTGTAGTCCTCATCACTTGACCGAGGCACAAAGTTACTAGGTCCGTCGCCAATAGCCCCCGTGTTGCTTCTAGTGCGACGTTAAAAAATCCAAACCAATTTTTAGTTTTAACGACTGTTTCAAAACATTTTCTGACGTAGATTCTACTAACTTTTATGTGACGGTTAGTCAATGTTATTCCGTGCTTCAGTGAGAGCTTCTTTTAATTGTTTTTACTTGTGGCATATTTATTTCGAATTTGTGCATCTAATAGAATCCATAAATTTTGTATTGGATTCAGGTCTGGATGTTGTGGAAGAATTACATTCGTGCATTATAAAATAATCAAGTCCTGGTGACCACAGCAGTACGTTTGGGGTCGCTATCCTGCTGAAAGTGAAAAGTTAGCTCTAAGCTTAATTTAATGGCACTACTTAATAAGTTATACCGCTACATACTAATATTTCTCAATGCTGCCAGCAAAACCTAAATTTCTCCAACTCCATTAGAAGATATACTCTCCCACCATGATTGAGAGTGGGAGTATATGTTTTGGATTTAAGCAGTTTTATTTTAAAGTCACATTTTTCGAATGTTTGGTTGAGAAGAAATTTAAAACTTACTCTCATCATAAAAAAAATCACTGTTTTTCAAAAATCGATTAGTTTATTTCTGTAGGCCAAAGCAAATTCAAGATGTTTTCTCCTCTCTATTTCACTCATGAATGCCTTTCTACCTCTCCTACCTGCATTGTGGAAAACATTTCTTATTTCCTGAGGTGTTACTCTCATATCAGCAGATACTGCAAAGTCTTCGGTAACTTTTCGAGCTGAACCCGTAGGAGTTTCTTAAAGCTTTTTGAATAACGCTTCTTTCTGCTCTCATTGTTAATTTGCCTGGACGTTCAGGTCAGGGTTTATTTTCGATGCATCCAATTTCTTTATACTTTCTCACTATTTATCCAACAGTGGTGAAAAAGTAATTTAATAGCTATTCCAATTTCTCTGTCTGATTTTCCATTTTTATGGAGCTCATTGATACGATTTCTCCTATCTAGAAATACCTCTCTAGTTTTAGGTGTTATTCTTAATTAGTTCAAGAACAACAAAGATAAAATGTCAGACTTCAATACTATAGGAAGTTAACAATTTTTACAGCTGGATTAACCGATTGGATGTTCGACTTCTTATTCTTGTTCCCAGTTTGTCGTACCTCTAGGGCCTAACGGAAACGACTCTCAGTTGCATTTAAAGATGGGGCTCAAAAGACCGTCTTTGTTCTATTGAGCCAATTCTTCTAAAAGAGCGAGAACACCCGATTCAGTGGTTATGTGTTCTTTGCTGTTCCAAATTATTCAGAGACGTTTTGCATATTCTCCCTTCCCAGATATATAACATTCTGTAATACTACGTGTTAATGAAGGCCATACACTGTGGGAGAAACCTAAAGGTATTGCCGGCATTTTTACCAGATTCCTGCTTTCATACTGAAAGCAAGCAAATGAGCGTCAAACCACCTCATCATCACCATCCGTTGAATCACCCTATCGACAAGCAGTGCTAGCGGCACACTCTTATAGTTCCCCGAATATAGCCTTTAACTGATAAGCACAACGATGAGCCTCCGGCAGTAGTCACCGCAGCGAAAATGTAAAAAGAATGGAAGAACTAGATAGAACGGCTCTGGGGGAACTAGAGTGAAAGAGAAAAATTCCAATGAACGAGCTCTTTTCGCAAGGAGTAAAAGACCTGATAAAGCAGGTCTTGAAACTAGAAGATCTGTTCTGGTTGGTCTAGAAAACTTACCAAATCAGGTTGAGAACGGAAAACGATTTCGAACTGGAATGAGTCGCTAAAACCGGTAGGTCTTCTGTTCTTTTGTCCATTCGTACTCAATTTCCAAACCCAAATGGAATCAAAAGCTGAATTGTTTTACATTTAATTCAATTTTCTTACTTTCCATCTAATTTATTTTGTTATTTTTAAATTTATGAACCTATTCTAAACTTTTCGCATTCTCATTTTTATTAGATATTTATTATAGAAAGCGAAAAAAAAAAAAAAAAAAAACTTTTTATATCATATGTATAATAATGTATAAAAATTTTTCTTATATGCATTTACAATTCTCTTAAAGAATATTTTTGAGTATCAAGGTGTAATTTAGGGCTTGTTTTAATGTTAGACTAATTTGACGATGTTTTGCTACAGCAGGTTTATATACATTGATGCAAAATCAATTATATGTATTGATGAAATTGATCAAATCTAAGACTGATTTACAATGACTTTTTTCTCTTTATTTTGATTCTTATTAATGTGCATTAGGAGATATGAATTGAAATATTTCATATATTTAAAAACGTACCTTAAAATTTTTTCTTCACTAAAAATACAGAAATTATTTAAGTTTAGGCCTTTAGTATAAAATGTTTGCAGATACTCTGTGCAAACTGAAATAAAGCATATTTATATATTATTTTGTGTGTTAGTGCCAAAGTATAATATCTTAAGCATTACGTATTAGAACATTAGAAGCAGATTTTTTAATTATTTCTTTTCTGTAAAAATAATAAATGTTTTTGTGTGTATACCTAAAATTCTCAATAGACTATAAGTTATGAAGCGATTTCAAATTCTTTTTTTATTGGCAATTTGTTTATGTATTTGGAATATGTATTTATGTAAAAAGTACTCGTATTGAAATTACCAAAGATACTCGATTTGCCCTTTCTTTTGTAAAATTGAAAAATAATGTTTTATTTAATATTAATTCAATAAAAAAATGGTTTTTCCCTCTAAAATTCAATCAATTTAATTTTTCCTGAAATGTATATAGTAATCATATGTAGTAATTATATAGTACTAAATTCATTAAAATATCTTACAGTTTTTGTTCTAATAAATAACAAGTAGATCAAAGAGCAAAGTTTAAAAAACAGCTGTTTAAAAAATGAACAAGTAAGAACATTCATCTAAAGGAACAGAAAATTCCCAGCTCTGACAGCATTGAACATTCAATAAGTAAAATGAGTATTTGTTACACTTTTCAAATGAATCTGTCAATAAAATAAGTAAATGAAAGCAGGGATCGAACAGGAAAACTCTCTCATAAATTAAACAAGTATTCTCACCACAAAGTAACAACAACAAAAGCTACGATTATCTAAATCAATTGGAAAAAATATTTCCGAATTCCTATGGGATTATTCGCAAAGAAATGAGTCCGAGTTTCCATATTTTTTCTTTAATAAGTTCTCGAAAAATGTTAACAGCCACTAAATTCTTTCGAATGAGAAAAGGCTATTTGCAAAAGCGCGAAAAACAGTATGATTTGGTCATTCGAAGAGTGGGGTTTCCATTTGTATTTTTTTCTTTGTCCGTAGCGGTATTTGGGGAAAGTAAGTCCAATTGCCCACGGGGCAAGCGAGGCTGAGAGGGAAACTTTGATTGACAAGCAGAGGCGTGTCTGCAGTGCGCCGCCAGCCAATGAGCGCCGCCAGTAGGCGGTCTGGTGGCCGTGCTTTCATCCATATTCATCGCAGTGTTGCGGCCGACTGTGCTGGTAGTCGTTGTCGAATATTCTCTCTCAAAGTGCGAACGAAGCAGCATCAGTCGCCACTCGGGGCCCCCATCGAAGAAGCGCGCGTTCTCCGTGATAAACAAAACAAAGGCGAATTCTCTTTTTTTTTATTTGTTTCCCTTCTTTCGTAGACCCGGTGTGCTCCACTCAACCGCCACCACGTTGAATTTTACTGAGTTCGGGGGCCCCTACCCCAGCATGGCTGGTGCATCGGACGGCCTGGATCAAGAAGGGACCAACAAGTCGGCTTTCATGGAGATTCAGCAGCAGGGTCTGGCCGGGATGCCCCACCACGCACAGGCCTACCCTATCCGCTCGAGTTACTCGGCGCAGCCCTCGCAGCACGAGGCCGTGTTTGCCTCGACCCACAATCCTCGACCTTTGGGCCCCAACCCTTTTCCCATGAACTACCCGCTCAACAGCTATTCGCACCCAGGACATCCATACTTGAGCACCTACCCGCCCAATGTGCCCGGATGCCCACCCTGCCCGTCACCCCCAAGGGATGGTAAGTACCCTTTTTCTGCATCCATAAAATAAACATAAAAAAGCATGAATGGAGTAATTGGTTATGTGAGCTCTATTCAAGTAGTTATTCAATTATAGGATAAATATGTATTATCAGAATTTGTAATCACAGCGTCCCTTGATATGAGTTCCAGGGGGGGATTATTATTAAATTGATTCATGCTGCTTCGATTTTTGTGTCTCTTTCCATTACAATGACGCAATCTTAAAGTAAATAAAATAAAGCAGATGATTCTTTTCAACTTGTTCAATTATGAAAACAACAACTCGTATACTCATTTATTAAATAATTAAATATTCCCCTCTTGGGGAAGTTTACTTACTGTAAGCACATTTATTGTTGTTAATCAATTTTATTTGCATATAATTAGCATTTATGTTTGCGGTAATTGATAGTCTCACGTGATTCATATTCTTGCGTGCGAAAATGACTTTCGATTTGAATGCGTTTGAATTGAATGTTGATACAGACTCGATCTCAAGCACGTGCCACGTTTTGAAATGTCGTTCGAGTGACAGATTGGTAAATATCAATTACTCAGATAATGGATGTTAGCAATTAGGCCCTCTAAGTGGCTTTCTCATTCATTGGCCATTTCTTTGAGGCATCATTTCTTTTGAGTACAACTTTCATTTTGACTTTTTTTCATGTTTTTACAAAATGTCGGGTGCCCCTTTGTAAAAGTGAATACTTAGACGGAGTAAAATATGAAATTTTATTTTTATTACTTCTAAATGCATTCAAACTCCTCGAATAATACTTAAGCATTATGATGTATAATGATGAGCATTATGTGTATTAATGCAAAATATTGCCTAGTGATTTCTTATCATATGTTTTGATTATACTTACGGGTTTTCTAAATGATATCCGCTGTATTCAGTAATAATTATTTAGATATGATTCAACCAATTAAATGCCTGGCTTTTAAATCAGCCTTGTAACTGTTAAGTGTGAATTGATGTCAGTCACTATTAATTTGAAATTCGAATTAAGTATTATAAATGACATTCGCACAGGATAAAAAAGAATTTCGATATTTTATATTGTTGATTAAATCTGCTCATGCAGGTCTTACAGAATGATTTGAACTGACAATTTTCTATTTTAATCAATGGTATTTCTACCTTATATCATTCGATTAGATAGTATATTTTATTCAACTGCACACACACATACATACATACAAATATATATATATATATCAGCCATTATATTTTTTTTGACTTATTTGTCTTTCTTGCTTCACTTCCTTATTTTGAATGAACTTTGAAAGTATTTTTCCACTTTGTAAGTTTCATTATTTTTATGTTTTTTACCAATGTAATAATAGTATGATTCTTAATTTTAAAATTTAACATTTTAAATATAGGTTAATTAACTCTCCCCTGGATTAGAGATTTATTATTAATTTCTTTTCATGTTTATTATGAATTTCTTTGGTACATTTTTAATTTATATATATATATATATATATATATATATATATATAGATATATATATATATATAATTCATACATAATATTAAAGAGTGTATTACATTAATTTTATAGTTACATAATTCAAAATGAACGTATTCAAATATAATTGTATGAATTCATGCAAATGTATTGAAATCAACTGGATTTCATTACTGTCGATATCGAATTTGAAACTGCAAATTTCTTAAATTAGAATCTACTTACAAAACCTATTAACATTAATTTTGTACTTGAGTTTAATTTTCTTACATACAAGATTCAGTAAGTATTACTTTTATCGTAACATTCTGTCCGTTAATGAAGTTAGGAAGAGATGCGTTTACAATAAAATGATATTTGCCATTATGCAATATTTATGTAGTTCCACTTTAAACATTCGATAAAGAAGAATTTCATGGCATTGTGTTCGAAAAATGTTGAAAAATTACTGGAGGAAGGATCGTTAATTGAGTTCCTGTGTACTTAAACATTTTGTAGCATTTAGTTGAAGCGTTTTAGACTTCTAAAAACTTTTACATTTTGATTCTGAAGTCTTATATAGAACTAAAAATTACTTGAAGGAAGAACGAGTTGTACAATATCAAAAAATAAGAGTTTCTGGGAAGTAAACGCATTTATCGTATTTGGATACATTTTGAAATTATGATACAGGATATGAAAAAGTATTTTTCGATCTTGTCGTTTGCTGCATGTATTGTTTTTACGGGTGCAAAGAAATGAATGAAGAAAATAATTTACATGCAATCACTGTACAATTAACTTCAACTTTTGATAATAGTTTTGATAGATTCAAGGATTCCGAAGAGTTCCAGCTGCAGTAAATAAACAGCTCGTATGAATTAAATAAAATATTTGTATGAAATTTTTCATGAATTACATAAAAGTTTAGAAAAGTTTAAAATTGTGTATGGACGATGAGTACTCTTCGTTCCAATATAAAAAAAATGGAGGAAATAAAGGCTGCTAAGATTCTTCTCGGCCAAGCAATTTTGAATTCATGAATTTTGAACATGAATAAAAAATTGAATATTTATATTGAAAATTGAATATTTGCATTTTAAAACATTTAAATTTTCTGTACAAATTTAGAAACAAAATGATTCAAATGTGAAAATTAAATCAAGGTAAATATCTCAAAGCATACTGCGTTCCCATACTGTGAATGTAAGATACATGTCATTCAAATACAAATAGAGAACTTTTAGAAAAATAATTTTTTAGTAACAATTGAATAAAATTAATATTTTATTTGAGTTTGTTGAAAGCTTCTTTGAAAATAGTTTTATTAAAATCGAGATCTTTTCAACATATTAAAAAGGTTGTTGCCGTTAAATCCGTTCAGTTTTTGCTCAATTCTTTTTTGACTCCCACTTTGTAATTAAATGCTCAATATTATTAATGTTCAATTGATTAATTGAATCCAAACTTTATTGTGACATTGTAATTTGAACCGTTTTTACATATGAATGTGCTTCTATTAAAATGATTCAGAAACCTCTCATTCTCTTGGTAATTGAATAACATTTTAGGTACGCAAAGAATTTTAATTCTCTTAACAATCCTCAAATAAAGGCAAGTAGAAATGTATTAATTACTGAACTTTCAATAACACGTTTTTTTTTTTCTTCATGAAAATAAAGTTCGGTGACCACGTGTGGTCAATCAATTTGTCTGGAAGTCAGTTCTTCAAAAATCGCTGATTTCAAATACCTCGAATCTGTTCTCAAAATAAGCACTGACCTGATAGTATTATACCTGATAGTATCTACAGCACATCTTCGAAAGTAAAGGCGAAATTATTTTAAAAGCTTATTTTTTATAGTGTACTCTATTGTCAACTTACAAAAATTAAATCTTTCAACAGAATTAACAAATTTGCATGACCGAGTTATATTTATACCCAATATATTTGAATTAATCTTTATTAGCTATCAACGAATTTTTTTCTCCATAGTTGTAACTGACTTTGAATTTTTAAACATTGCTTTGGAAACGTAGTTTTCGAAACTAATTCATCTCTCGAAAGTCTGATAATTAAAAGATTTTGAAGGGCATATCTTCAAATATTGCCTCAGAGATTTTGGATTAAAAAAAGATTTCTTGAAGAATTTTTTTTTGTTAAATCTCGCATCATAATAGCTATAGGCCTGAAGTAAATGGAAACTTTCAAAGAAAACTAGTACTTGAATACAATGTAACTTCACACATAAAAGCAACTCTAGGGTTATTGGCAAAGAGCCTTGTAATTTTTAACCTTTATCAAGTAACGAGAATGACACCTGAACTGGATTCTCCCTCTTCAAGCTGTCACACCACGCAAACTGGCGCACTTGGAACCTCGACATATTTAACGTGAATCGGGAGCTGTAAAGTCAATATTCAAATCACTGACATATGTTTATGCACATATAAGTTTCAACTCTTATTGTATCAAAAGGGAATGATCCTTTCGTGTTTTGATTTGTTTTCTTTTTGTCGATACTCTTTACGAAAATAACTGTCTTTTCATTCAGAAATGAATAGTTCAGAAACCAATGTCCAACACTAAATACAACAGAGATTCCTCACTTGCTGTGTGTACAACATGTTTCTAGATTGGAGATCCTTTGGTTAATTTTTCTTAAAAAAAATGTGTTTTCATTTGTTTCCTTTTGGCTATTGAAAGAAAGATGTCTGGGTGACAAATCTTTTGGCCAGAGGTGTGGAATTCGAAAAATGCCTATTAGCTGAGTCAAGCTACCATCTGTAGGGGGGTGGGGGTCCTTTTGTTATGACTTTCCATTGAGGGATCAGATTTCCTGACCCCCCACCTGAACAAGCTCTTCTGTCAAAACTGACAGATTATTCATGTTTTCATATCGGATCTCGTAGCGATAAGGATTCAGTAATAAATCGGCTTCCGGTGCACAATGAATATGTATAATTTAAAAGTGTTTCAGAAGAGTTGTGTTCTTGAAGTAGAAACTTTTCACGATATATATATACACACACACATAGATTATAGTTAATCCAATGAAACTCGAAATTTATCTTCCTGTTTGGAGAACAGATTGGCGGCGCCCGAGGGGGGGGGTTGAGGTGAGGGAGTATAAAATTTTCTCCATCGTCATTTTTAGTCTTTTTTTGTTAATACCAGCCTCGTCACAGTGGTTACAATAATTTTTTGTCCTCTAACTTGGAGGTGGAAAAAATTAGAAAGTATTTCGCGATTTGCATAAATTATTTGTTATGCAATTCAAAAAGAAAAAAAAGACTAAAAATGCCGATTGTTGATATTATACTAACCATAAAACACAGTTATATGGATTCTTTGACACTGATTTCTGAATAGTATCAAACAATGGAATTAGCATTATTATGGAAGTTAGTAACACAGGGATACACGAGAGTAAATCATCAAATTATTTTATTCTAGATCTCGAATGTGAGAGTTAAATTTTCTGGATGCAGTTTTGATGAGGATCTTACTGGATTTAATAACTCATATATATTGAACTTTAAATGAAATCAGCATTTTTTACAAACAAATTCAATAGAAAAAAAATCATTCAATTTTTCTATTTTGTTACTAATTATTCAATTTTATACGGAGAATTAAGAAAAAATATATAATTTGCTCGCTATATTTTATTGTACGCTTAACATTTTCCATATTTCGACAAAAAATAAATGATATAAAATAATGAAATGTACTTTCATTATGGCCGAAAATTTTAAGATAATTCAATCTTAAATGAACATTTGATTCTGCAGTTAGTTTCGTAGAATCTGTTAATAGTTTCTAAAATGTTTTAACTGATATTCCTTTTCATCAAATTTAACACTATGATGGAATAAACTTCTCAAATCGAATGAAATTTTTAATTCCATTATTTTACTTGTTAAACATCTGTTTTCTTAAAAATTGACAAATGAATTCCCAAGAGTTTCGATCACTTTTTTCTAAAAATGAAAACAAAATGATGTGAATTTTGATAAGTAACATGCAACGACTTCGGTTACTTTGTGAATATTTTCAATTTTTTTTTTTTTTTTTTTTTTTTTGCCTTGTAAAAAGGTTGTTTGATTTATCTCAAACGCATTGAAAAAATAATTTATTTTGGAGGGAGTGTTCTTTTTTGATATTTGAGTTGAGTGAACATTTGTGAGCTCATTAGAAAAGCGCTTGAACCGTTTCGCTTCATTTATTGTCGTGCACTCAACGAGGGAAATAAAAACAATGAAATTAAAGAGAAAAATTACTTTTTCATCAATGCATTGAGTTTGTTTTAGAGCTTCATGTAATACGACAATTTGCTTTTATTAAGGTACTAATCATGGTCATTTTTCTCGACATCTTTACAAATCTTTTTCAATTGAACACTACTGACTCACGATCCCGATGAAAACGCCTAAGTCACGCACGAATCGTTTTTGGGTTTTGATCTTTATTAAACCAAATTGTTATCAAATATTAAATATCACGCAGGGTCTCAAGTTTTTCAAACCTTACAGATATTTCGCAGATTGTTTTCCCGCATATTTGTATTTATCATTGAGGGCTTGAACAAAATGTTATCCATTGTTTTCGAAAGGCATTTGTTTTAAGGAATTGTAATTATCACGAGAATAACAACTTTCTTGAAGCTTTTTATACCGATATCGCTGTAAAAATATAAACCTAGACGAGTCGTTTGAAATTTGCATTACACACGATGGTTTCTTAATTGCAAATATTTACATGTTAATATTATTTTCCATCCTTTTCCAAGTGTAGATTTGACATTCTAGATAATATTATTTTCTTTTCTGGATTTGCTCCCTTTTTTCTGAGAGAGATTAGCTTCTCAGAAAAGCTAACACATATTATAAAATGAAAATTATAAATCTTGGTGGAATCTGAAGAAAATTTATAATTTCACATTAGTTTCGTGCTCAGATATAAGAACTGCAGATTCTCAGAGATACGAATCATTTTAACAATTTTAAATGCTCATAAAAATTATTTCAACATAAAATTTTTTTTAAAAAAAAAGCAGTTTAATAAAAAGAATAACTTACAAATGAGTGACGGAAATTGGTTAGGTATTTTTAGTTGGGATTTTTTTAAGAATCTGTAAGCAATTGGGAATTATGAAACGGGGGTAATGTTTGTGGAGATACATTCAGTTGTTTTTTAAATGCTATAGCTCTAAAATGAGTCTCCTATATATATATATATACTATATATATATACTTTTCCTATATATATATATATATATATATATATATATATATATATATATAATGAATGTGTGTGTGTGTGTGTGTGTGTGTGTGTGTGTGTGTGTGTGTGTGTGTGTGTGTAAGAAATGTATATGCATGTTTTTAATACGAATTATTCAAATTTTCTTAGAGTGTTAGATTTAATATTATAAAGAAGAATTAATTTCATCTTATGGATTGATCTGTAAATTAAACGTTTTTGTTCCACTCAATAGGGTGAATGTTTTTTGTTTGTTTTTCCTGCATAATTACAGTAAGATAAAAAAAAAATAAACATTTTTTCAAAAAAATATCAACAGATAGAGAAAAACTAAATTATTTAGTTAGATAGAAATTGTGAAGATCGGAATCACCGAGAGGCTCAAATTGAAAGTTTAAAGTAGAATTAGCTTAAATAAAAGTATTTGACGTTCCTTCGTGAAATAATCATTAAATTCCCATTACTATTGACTGCATCAATAAATAATAAAATAAATTAATTAAATTAAAATAAAATAAAAGTAAATAAATAAAATTAAAATATTTATATTAACTTAATTTAATTAAAATAAAACAAACAAATAAATTAAATAAAAATTAATAAATGAAATAAAATATTATTATGTATAACCTGAGAGTAGTTTCATTTGATTTTTAATGATCTGAGTCAATTTTTGAAGCAATTTACAGAATGCAGTTTGGACCTCTTCTGTCTTTCAAAATCAAAGAAATGAGATTCTAAAGGGATCGCAATATATGCAATTGATTTAGTTTTACATATAAAGTTTATCTTTTTTGCTTCGGATGAAAAAGCAGTTTTTTACTGCAAAGTTATTTTAGTAATAAATAGCACTAGATGAGATTTTTAAGAAGTTAGTAGTTTAACAGCTGATATTTAGTATTTGAGTATTGTTCTTGAGAGAATTGAATTTCTTTCTAAAAATGACATATTTAACTACTTAATTTTCTTGCCATGATTCATTGAATTCAATTACGATTCTCTCAGAAGTTCATTTTAAAATATTGAAAGATATTTACAGCAGCTCCTCTCCTATCCAGAAATTATTTTGTGAAACGGAGAATGATTCTGAATGAACGCGGACATCCCCTTAGTTAAATCATGAATTATTGATTATGTTTTGGTTTCATGGGGAATGTATTGGAATAAGATGATATTCAGAACATTTTCTGACCGGCTCAAAACTGCCAATTATTAAAATGCTTTCGCCATTCTCTTGTAGAGTTCTGGGTAATCCGAAACAAATGTATATAAATTCTTATAAAAATCATCCTTTAAAATCAGCTTTATAAAAGAAAACAGAGGTACATATGAAATATTGTACAAAAAATGCATTCCATCATAGTTTATGATTACTGTTTCAGCGAGTATTGTAACTCAGTGTAAGATGCATATGGAAATGCAACTCTCATGTTTTACAGAAAAATTACTGAGGATTCTTTAAAAGGGTTTAGCCTGAAACTTTCCGTTTTAGATTTTTCAGAGAATTTTCTCATTTTTTTTCTCCATTATTTCACAAATAACTTGTTGCTCCTCAATAACTCTTCAAAATAATACCCGACGCTCTATAGGAAATTGTGTACGGAATTTATACGGCCGAAATTTCTTTAGGTATTGTACTTTAAGTGAGAGAGGTTTCATTAGAAACACAAGCTTCGAAATTCGTTTCGCAGTTTTGTACGTAAAATAAAGCTAAGCACGTAGTTCACATATTTTTTAAATTTTTAGCAATGGAAAAAAAGTCTTAAAGAATTCCTTTGGTTTTTTAAATGTAGTGTAGAATTTTATATATTACCGTTTCATTGTAACATTTAAAACAAAAATTCAAAACTATCGATACTTCAGATAAGTGTTCCGTAAAATATTCTTCGGGAGGTTAGCCAAAATAGTTGCTTTTTGTGCAAGTGTGTATATATGGGCTGAGGTGTATTATGTGTAGTGCATTGATTTTCCAACGTTGTTAGTAAAACCAAACCCTCTCAATTGCAGCCACGTCGTCGCTAGTTGCCCTCCAGAGCCGCATGATGGGTAGTGCACCATACAAGTACAACTCCCGGTCAATAAAAGACGAACCGCAATGGGATCTTGGTTACTATGACATGGGTGTAGGTATGCCTGAACCTCCATTCATATCTGTCTCAAACACACGGCACTGCTTCTTTTAGTCATGGAATATTCCGTTACTTTACCTCGACATTCATTTAATAATTTTAGTCAAGCTATTCTTTAGTTTGTTATAGAGGCATACGATAGTTTTAAATGCACTAATCATGAGCTTTATAGGTCGCTTTTAAAATGCCTCGCTATGGAAGCATCCATTAAATCATTACCACGTCTTGTTTAGTTAGAAAAACTTATTTTTCTCTATAGACCCAGCAACAGGAAAAGTGTCATCAAATAAGTTTGAATTCGCAAAATATATCACATTTTTGTTTAGTGCATACTCCCGCAATGAAGAAACAATTGAGCCCGGGCTGTTGGAGGATGTTTATCAAGCGGCTTTAATGATGGGCAACAATAACATGATACCATCCAGGATTCCTTTTGTTATATTAGCAAGCATTAAATAATAGTTTGAAATCTAATTTCCGTATGTGGAAGCATTTTAGTAGCTAGACATTAGGAACCAATTAATTAAATATGAATGTTATTTAAATGTCTTAAAACAGAAATTCACAAAATATGTGCTTATTTTTTTAAAAAAAGAAACGAAGTTTTGTGAGAATAAATGATTTCACTAACTATAAGAATCACGCATTTTAGTGCATTTAGTTATTTGGAAGAAGATATGCAAATTTCATTGATTGTCTGAAACTCGCATTTTTTTTAATCTGAAAATTTCATTATTGTAATACCTAGTCACCTATTATTGTAATGGTATTACAATAGGTATTAAAATCACTTAGTATTGTAATACCTATTGTACATCTATGGCATGCTATTTAATCCTTCCTCAGAAAATTGCGCAGTTGTTTCGATTTGTAAAGGCCTTTATACACTTATACTTTCATCGCAATTTTAACAAAAGCCCATACTGTTAAACTCTGTTTTATATCGCCTTACCATTTTTTTTTAAAATCTATCTACACAAGAATTAGTTCTTTGTTACTTTTTTTATAAATTTTTTTTATTTGTCTCCAAATTGAACGGTTGATCTTCCATGAATATACAAGCAGTGCTGTTTTCTTTTTAATTATCTCTATTTTTCTATCGTTCATTTTGATAAATGTCCATGTAGATCTAGTAAGATAAACTTTAGCATATTTCTAAATGTAAATTTTAAATAAATCAAACGTATTGTTTGCTTTATATATAAAAGAAGAAAAAAAATTCAAACTATGTAAACTGAATCTCTTAGATTCTTTTAAATATTATCTCGCTAGGGGAGACTTGGAGATGATAGAAACTTACATTTTAACTGCCCATTTAATTTATTTAAAAAATAAATATTTATTATTAAATTAAAAATCAGAGATTTGAGAATTATTTTGAAAACTTCCGATCGATATTATTCGGAAGTTTTTATTGAGATTTTCTTTCCCTTCCAAAAAATGGGAAGTGCCTCACAAATATTTTTTACTGTTTCAGTCATCATGTAGAACTAATCAAAAATTACGTTTTAAGATCAAATGCAAGATTTAATTTAACAATAATGTACGTCAAAACGTAGCTAATAAACTCAAATTTTTTTTTTTAAGAAATATTATTTAAAAAATTTCAATATTATTAGTTATGATTGATTCCGAGAAAAAGGGAAAACCAGATGATTTCATTACAATACCTCTTTTCGATTCTTCTTTTCAATATTATGCTGATTCTTATTTCAAAGAAAATGAATTCTTAAGAAAATTCATTTTTACTTTAATGTCGTTTATGTATACACAGCATATGAAAACAATCCGAAAAATATCCTAAATGGATTTCCTTTTTACTTTAACTTATAAATGTTCCTTTTCTTCACAGTTCCTTTATCATCTGAAAAGTTTCCTCGAACAGTTGTTTTATTATATGAATTTAATAAGAGCCCAATCGTTGATCGTGCTTCTGTCATGCCAATAGAAAGAGCCTTCAAATTCGTTTGAATAGCTAAACTGAGAATAATGTCATATAAATCATGTTTCGTACGAAAAGAAATCTTAAAAAACTCTGCTAAGATAAACCGTCATGTACCACGATAAGACGCAAGGCACTTTTTATCTTGGCGCAGCTTTTCCAGGTGAAACTTATTGCATTAGCTAGACTAAAACAGTGATGATTCTAAAGTAATTAAGGGGATCTTTTGGGGGCCGCCTGATTTTGCTACTGATTTCACGAATATTCATTTTACTTGTGCTTTCTGTCAATTTAGCGTAATTATTCTTTGCTTAATAAGTAAATTAGATACGCTCCCTAAAGGCCAAAATTATGCTAGTATTATTTCGTGTGACATGTGCAAAGCTGACTTTTGCGTCATGTGTTGTGAAATTGCTTCCCATATATACAGCCTGTAACAAAAGGGAATACCATCAAATTGATTCTAATTTCTTTTCAGATTTTGAATTGGATTAGATAAATGTTTAGAATACACATATACTTTGTCGCAGAAAGTTAGACCTCTTTAAAATAAAAACAAATAATATCAGATAAATTGAATTAGGATAGCTTTAAAATATATAAGAAAATCTAAGAGATCGGAGAATCCAGAGCAAAAACCAGGAATAAAAAACAATGCTTTGCAGGCGAAAAACATTGTATGAGCTGTTATGAAATATAATTTGTGTTACTCGCAGATTTAATACATTATAAACTAAAGTTTCCTTGGGTATTTTCTTTCAGTAACTACCATTAATTTTTGTTTAAAATTAAGTATGTGCTGATTTATCAGTTGATTGCTAAGTTCAGCCCCTTTAAAGTGGCTGCGGTTGTCTAGTGGTCACGGCCCACGCTATTTCCGTCAAGTCTCGAGTGATGCAACTGAAGTCCCACCAAGTAGTGGGCCTGGTACTCCTAAATTTATCGAAAGACCTCCTGTTGATGTGGCGTGGAAATTTGGGGAGGGAGGTACCAGCTTAGGTGTCATCCTTCGTCACTTGACCGAGGTTCAAAATTATGAGTTCCGTTGCCAATAGTCTTCGTGTTGCGTAAAGTGCTACATTAACGAGCAATCAACCCATCAGCCTTTTTGGAATGAATTTAAAGATTCTCATTACATGTTACAATACGTTTTGCATAGTATCTGTGTTAAGTTCTCAGGTGTAGCTAAAACACAACATTAGTTCAATAAATGCATTTAAAATGGAAAGTGAGTCGTTATATATTAATATAGATAATTATTTAGAGATATATTCTATACAAACAATGGCATTGGAATTGTCATTGCTTGCTTTCAGAAATTAACAATGCCGTCTTAGTTTTCTTGTCCTAAATTTCCTTAGAAAGAGATTCTCTCGAAATATTCATTGGAGATATATTTTCCGGGTGGCTTGTTCACTTCTTTTTGCGTATGTATGCTTCTTTCATTGATTGCCAAACGAATGAAATATTTTTACAGTTGAAAAAAGTTTCTGTCACCTTTTGAACAAAATTTAAATTATGCCTTTTTCAAGACCTAAATGAAACTTGCATAAATAATCACAACTTTTAAAAACACTCTCTGTATTAATTATTTTCATGGGACCCATTTGAGATCCTCTATAATACTTTGTAGTTTTTAGTAAACGTTTTTGAGGGCCGATTGATCAAAGTGCCGAAATCATTAAAACTTTCATATGATTCGATTACTCATAGAATCGATGATCAATGAATTTGTTTCCTTCTTTTTCCAATCGTCTTTAGAATAATTTTTCCAATAATTTTTAGAATAGTGGTGCACTCCTCTGTGTTAAATATTAATAGTTACGATCTGACAAACTTGGATTGAAATTTTAATTCAACTTCAAGAGAAACTGTTCTAAATTTGTTTTATGTAAAGATAAATTTGAACATATATAAAATATATTCAAAAAATTCAAAAATTTTTGATTATAATTTTTTAATGTTTAAAATGAGTTGAAATAAATTGTAGATTATATGAAAACATTAAACATATTTATTATTTGGAAGCATTAAAAATAACTTTCTTAGTGCGATTTCTGAGATACATAGGAAGCAGAAAATACTACATTAAAAAGATCTGCTTCTTAAAGTTTTAATTTTTTTTTTTTAGCAAATTCATTAAACGAAATAACTGAGACATTTTTCAGATAATTGTAATATAATTTAAAAGAAATTTACTTGTACAATAATGTTCTTAAATCTCTATATGGGAAAGCTCCTTTTTCGCACAGCTTTTGGTTGATTTCAATGCATTTCTTATCTTCTCGAAATGATCCCTTCTACATACGAAATTCAACTCACCAAACTTCTTAATTAGCCTTTTCAATGGCATTGGTTAAGTCTTAATTCATCAAAATAATTTTCCATTTTACGCTAATTTTATCCATATAATTTTATGTTGTGAGTATGGTTGAAAGAGCGGTTGTTTTATAGTAATTTTTAATAGTAAAGCAAGTTCATTTTAAAAATATTAATTATAACTACATAATGCATTGATTAAAAGAATTTTAAGTGTACATAAAGAGAACACTTAACATTAATTTTCTCAGTTTTTAAAGATAAATATTTATTAATATGAAGCTTGCCCCGAGTGCACATGCATTAAATTTTAATTGGTTCATTATTTCATGTTTAATATATATTTGCATGTCCATTACGTCCCTTCGGCATTTATAGAACATTCCTCATATTTTCCTGCTTTTTGAGAACTATTTTTTAGTTCTGGATTCTTAAAAATTCAATTGGGTGCTTTTTTCTTAAAGGAATGTCTTTGAGAACATGATGAGAAAAATGAGAAACTGATAATTTTAGATGGTTTAGAAAAAATTGCTTGGATTTTTGATAGCTTGAAAAGAATTGTTTTAATTTGAAATAATTTTTAAACGTAAATTGGGAATTTAAAGGATAAATATGTACTGACATTTGAGTGAAATATAAAGATTCAATTCTCTTGGAAAATAATCAAGCATACAAGCCAATTGTATTTGAAAAGTAAATTTTTTGAATTTTTCATTGCGCTTGATATTCAACATTAAAAGAAGTTTCAATGATATAGTTATCAAAGGCTTCCCTGAAATTTCTTCTTTATTTTTAATATTTTTTAAAAAATTTAACATAAGACTGATTTTTTTTGTATTAATTTGAACTCTTTCGTTCTTTAGAGATGAAATAAGAAAACAAATATTTTTATTACTTCCATTGATCATATATCTTTGAATGCTGTGATGCTTGTCTGATGTATGTATGTTTGATGCAAAAAAGAGAGAACCAGACGTAAATTTGAGTATAACAATCTTTTAAAAAAAAGGGCAGCTTTATACATTTAGTAGCAAAACCTACTCTGATGGTAAGATAAATGTACCTTTTACTCTTCTGTGCTTATGATGGCTTGAAACATGAAAACTGCTTGTTCACACACACACATATATATATTTAGAAATATGTAGTGTATTATACATATATATATATATTGAGGATTTTAATAATTTTTCATTACTTTGTTACGTGATTGCTCATTTGTAATAATTCATTCTGGATTTTCTCTTTAATAAAATACTTAAGATACAATTAGGAGTCATACTTTTCTAAGACATAAAAGGAAACGACACTAATTGTTCAATTTTTCTTTTTCATATTTCTTCGGTTGATTCATTAAATCTGAAACCAATAAACTTGGTTTATTCTATTTCATGAAGCCTCTGCTAATACAAGTATTTCTTTTGCCTAATCAATTGGACAGTTCTGAAATTCTCTTAAGAAGTGTTTTTTCAATCTTCTTTCTAAACATTTTCAAGTATGATTAAATGGAAAGCATTTTCTCAAGTCTTTAATTATGATCGTTTCTTTGTGAATGTTTTTTTTTACTTATTTATCACTCGAATCAGCAATGATATGGCTCCTCGCTAGTATGCTAAATGCTACCCTAGAAAAAATATTCAAACACTAATTCTGTGAATTATTTAGATGAGCATTCATTTCCTTATGATTTTACTTCTAATTTTTGTTCATACTTTTTTACATTAGTACTTGAAATGTGCGTTTAAAATTTAAAAAAAAAAATATCTCAATCCCTCTAAGAGGTGGGAGCTCATAATTAAAGCATTTAAAATTATCACGTACAAATAGTATTTGTATCTTACATATAAATGCTTCTATGTATTAAATGAACTCAATCAAAGCTAGGTCGTGGTTTGAAAATGAGAATTAAATATTTTTCAAATTTTTATTAATTAATATACTTTCAATATACAAATAATACATTTTATAACTGTCAAATATAGAACCCTTTTCCATCCACATGCTTCGTTTACGATGTTATCTTAAGGTCATTTCTCGTGGTATGGTTATCAATTGTAGCAAATGTTAGGCCATAAAGAGTTGACAAATAAATGATTTTATAAGCGGAATTTCAAAAATTATTCGTAAGACACTTCTACGCCTTAGGAAGACAGTCAACTAGTTTTTCGATTCTGTTCGAAAAGTTTTTTTCAATGTTTCATTTTCAATCTGAAACATATACAAAGCATACTGATCTATTTTCAGTCGGTATTCTATGAGATTATTTTTGAGTGTATTCCAATGAATATTTTGATAAACTAATATTTCATACTTTAAATAATTTTGGTTTGTTCCAGTTAACAATATTTTCTTTCTTTTTTTTTTATGACATATTTTTGTCTACTCGAAATGCGATTGTCTTCTCTATTCCAGGTATTCTATTTATTTCTTTTTATGTCCGCATGCTTCGTTTACTCCGTTATCTTCATCTGCGAGACGCTTCATTTGTAATCCAGGTTCATCTAATTTCATTGTAATCCGATTCGGATCTTGTCAGTGAAAAGAACACGGCAGCGGAACAGATAGCGCGCGCACCACCGAATCCTGTGCCGCAATTAACATAACTCATGTTCGATACGCGAAAGGGTGTTCAACTTTTCTGTCATCCAAAATGTCGCAACATTTCTAACTAATCTTGTTATGGAAACTTTCATTGGAATGTGTCTGCGATGTTTTCTTTCGTCTACAATGTGCTTATGTGGTCTTATTTTAATTAAGGTTAACTTGGCTAAATCGATTCCTTTTTAGTGGATTTAATGGATATATGGCTTAAGAGTTGAACAAAAGATTAAAAAAGTTTTTCATCATTTCTTGTGATCTTCATATCTTTGAAAAAACATTTTTTGTGTTCTTCATATCTTTGAAAAAACACTATCTTTGAAGAAAAGTGAATGTTAAATCAAAATCCTGTTAGATTAATTTTAATTGATTCTTAGTATCGAAATTAGACAGATATCTAATAATCGGTCTTATCACAATGATGGACATCATTGTGATAAGTATGTGGTCTTTCGTTTTAAGAAATAGGGAAGTGAATCAGAATGGTGAGAGAAATCAGTAGCAATAAGATCTGGAGATATTATAAATTAGATAGAAACGATGGATCACAGAATAGAATGCTTTTTCATGATAAATTATAAGAGAACTCTCAACTATATTTTACCTTTTTCTTTATTTCAATAAATTTTATAAATGTAGAAAGTGTAATATTTCTTAATACAAAAGGAATCATATTTGAACAGTTTATAATATTTGTGTTGTATTTTAATTGCTTGCTCCTCTATGAGTAATATGAAAAACATAATTTAGCTGAAATTGGAGTCATTATTGCCGCGAGTAATTTTTTGAATATGCCATTACAAGAAGGATTCCCTTCGAATACTCAGACATCGATAAGAACTGTCGTACAAAAGAATTCCTCGTATTTGTGGAAATTTTAGAGATGATAGAGCCTTTATTGATATTTCTTCCAACAGATGGAAAGTACTTGGAAGAAAGGAGTGTTTCTCCCCTTCCAATCCGTATCATCTTCCCACTCGACTACCTTTCACAATACATAAAGGATTATCCCCTCTTTTGAAAGCGGGGTGCCTCTCTTTTCAGGCTCTTCCCCACTCGTTCCAACAATTGTTTGCCAATTGCACGTATATTTTCCCAGCTTTCTACAAAACCAATTTTGCATGAATAGAGAAACTCAACTAGAAGCATATTAAAAATCTTTTAGTTGGTTAGAAATCAGTCTATCAAAGGCTTTTTTTCCCAAGTGATGACATTTTAGTCTCGTTTTTCATATTCAGATTCAGTGATAAGGCGGCCTTTTGTTGTAATTAAACGTCTTTACATAATTTCTGGTAAATATGAAAGATATTTTTTTCCAATAAGTGTGTGTATAGCTTCAATGATTTAAATATAAGAATCCTTCTTTTATGTTAAAAACAATTTAGAAAAAAAATAATACACATTTCTTTTAAATTTGAAAACCTGGATCCTACACACTTAAATTCGTATTTCGAATTACTTGGGATAGTGAACAACAAGAATTTATATCTTAAACAGTGTAAATATACATGAATAATTTTTGATACGCGAAAGTCTACAGCCATTTTTCAAGTAAGACATGTATTATTTTAAATTATGAGGGGCGCTTGCATAATAAAGTCGTATTCCATTTGTAATCATGTGGATGTGCTAGAAATGAACACGGGTGACGATTTTATTTTGCTTTGGAGGTAGCATTTGAACGAGTAGTTAACGTAGCTTTGCTATGAGTTTTTCTTTGTAGCTATTTTAAAAATCTAACCCGAAAAATGTTCTCGGATTCTCAATATTTTTCATTTCAAATGGTCAGTTTGTGACATCCTTCCTTCATTATTTAATTTTATCGATATCTTTCAGTCTAATTAAATAGTCAATAATTATTAGACTCCAACTGAAGAGAAATACAAAATAAGGGTTATTCAGAATGATTCATCTGATTTTAAAGTTCCATATTTTCAAAAAGAAATGGCACAGAATGAAAAATAATGCATAAATGCAAAGGGAAAATATAGAAGAATTTTTTACGAGCGTTCGATGTAACTTCCTTTTATTACACGTAAAATGTCGATTCGATGTGTAAATTCCCACCAAACACGTTGTAAAGTGCCAGTAGTAATTGATTGTAGAGCAGCAGAAATTCAGATAAATTTGTGGGTAAGGGGGGCAAGAGAAGAACCTTTTACAAACCCACAAAAGAAGAAATCGCATGGGGTATCAGGTGATTAGACATGGAAATCACATATCTGGTGACTTTGGAGGCCAACTGTGTAACATCTGGTCCTCGGCGACCGATCCAAATGCGAGGTATTTCCGTGAAGGTTTCTAAAACAGTTTTCGTGACATAACTTCACTAAGAACACACGAGGGCCATCTGTTTTTCAAAGTATAGAACTTCCACAGTTATCCTTAGTATTCATGCACTACTTATCACTCTGAGTCGTTAATTTTTGAAAATATGGGATTTTGATATCGGATAAATAATTTTGAATAACCCTGCAATTTATAAATTCCTTAAAAAAAATTGATAATGTCCCTATCTCTCTCAAATCCTACTTAACTCATCAATCCAAGTTTATGATCTAATTCTAAAATCTTAGCTTATCAAAGCACTGGTTCTTATTCAAACACTTGTCGCAAACAGCCGATTCTTATCTTAGTACTTTAACAAAGAATCATTTCGATCCAAAAGATTAATGACGATGCTTTAATACAATTATTTATCAGTTTGTCACTACCCTCTATATCTTTCCGTTTTCCTATTAATTCTATTTAATTTATACATCACTATCTTTAATTCAATTCACTGCAATTGTTCATCTAATTTACATGATCATTTTTCATTTTGGTTGGGAAGAATTTTATACAATCAAATTACTATAATGTCCCCGAGGTTAGTGGCACCCAATGTCCCAAGTTAAGAAGGAAGTGCCGTCTGTTTCCAAGCATTTCAGATGGATTTTCATGGATTACCTGTGTTTTTCAAAAGCGAGCGGGGGAACTTTCCCTTAAAATACGCAGAAAGGCGCCCTACGTACGAGATCGTGTTAGAATCGCGGGCCTTCAACATATGTCCAAATAATCATCCCACCTACTGCTCATGTTTCTGCTCTTTTTGAAAATTCTTTTTTCCATTCCAAGCGAAAAATTCATTTCTTTCGTTACTAAATATACATCCATTGGGATTTCAATCATAGAATGGAAAGATGCTTGGCGAGTGTTACTTTCTCTTTTTAAAATACTTCAGAAGGATTTGTAGGTTTTTAGAAAGAGGCTTTTGGTCAAAACGAATAGATCGACTGAAATACATCGACATTTAGCTAGAAGTTTATTGTTAAAGCCTATTTTTTAAGACTGCGAAATTTCGCTTCTGCAGATAAGGCGGATGGTTTTCAGTTTGCTGAATGCAGGGCTTACAATAACGTTAAATTCGTTTAAATTTAATTTTAATTATTGAGTTTTAATAATAATATTTTACATTAATTATGACAATCATTTTTTAAAGAATCAAATAACTTTGATGAAGAGATATTTTCTTCGTTTTTGAAAAAAAAAGCTCCTTAATCAATTGTAAACATATTTTATTTAATTTATGCACAAATATATATATATATATATATATATATATAATCGATTCTAACAATGTATTTGTTTTTAAAGAAAATCATTACTCGAAACAAATGTTCTGCATAGCTTTGAAACTGTCTAAGTTTTAATTCCCGAAGTGTTATCGATAATTCAAAAATCAATAAAAACCCTAATTTTAAAATTTAAATTTTTATTCGAGAGAATTTTCTGTTTTGTAAAGAAATTTACTGAATGAATGTTTCCAAAACTTGCTTTCACCTGTGTAGCACCTAGCGAAGAATAAAAGTTCTGATAACAAAATAATAAAAATAATTTTAAGTAATTCAATTCAAATTCAAATAATATTTTCTAATATTTTTAATATTTCGATTGATTTGAGAGAGAATTTTCTTTTTGTAAAGAAATTTACTAAATCAATGATTCTAAAACTTTCTTTCCCCAGAGTTGTACCTGGCGACTAGAAATTCTGATCAGAAAATCAGGTGTTTCTATAAACGATTCTTTTCTTTCTGTGCTTACATCTATAATGAAATGATTTTGAATTCGATTCGACGTTTCGTGAAATCAGTGTTGTGTGATGAATGTACTCTCTGGACGGGAAAAGAAATCTAAATATCAGCGATTTCAACTAAAGCCTTACAGTTTTTTTTTTAGTTTTCCTTCTTTATTACTAAAGGTACGCATAAATTGGGTCTGTCACGCTAATGAAATTTTCTTTCTTTTTTTTTTTCCCACTTTTAAAAAAAGTAAATTTTTGTGAGATTATATTTGAAATAATCGAATTATTATGATTTCTTCAACATATATTAAAATAATCTCTATTCTAAATTCTAAAGGGAAACATGAATATAATGCAATCCTAATTTCTTAATTTCAGATTCAGTTTGCCGCGTAGTTTGTTGTAGGACTTTTTAATCAGAACATCTCTCATAGTGAGGGAAGAGAGAGAATTTTTCGAATAGTGTCAGTGCAAGTTTTCTTCAAGTGGTTTGGATGTCGTTTCTTAAAAATAATTTTTCGCTAACTATGAACTTTCGAAGCAATTCTCCGAAAATAAATTTTTCGTCAGCACTACTCGTGAGAATCATTGCCATATTCTACTGTTAATAGTTTTCGAAAATGAGAATTATTGCTCACCGCAGACAAAAATTGGAAAGGCCCTATTCAGTCTTCAATTGAGAATTTCAAGTTTCAAAGATCGTCAGTATGTTTGAATTTTAATAAGTGCAGTTTTAATCTAAAATAATTTGCGAAGAGTTTTGAACGTAATTGTGTTGCAAAATATTTATGGAGCTGAAATCTCTGTCGATCGATCTTTTCATTCTAAACTTATACGCTAATTTACTTCGGTTGGATAAAGTAATATCCCCCCTCCCCTGAATTCAATGGCTCTTCAAAGAGGTTTAGGAGATATCTCGATTATCAGAGATTCATTTATTAGCAGAGA
Organism: Nephila pilipes; assembly: GCA_019974015.1. Classification (NCBI taxonomy): domain Eukaryota; kingdom Metazoa; phylum Arthropoda; class Arachnida; order Araneae; family Nephilidae; genus Nephila; species Nephila pilipes. The sequence goes on along the minus strand of BMAW01063481.1, from coordinate 304,641 downwards.
TAGAGAGACTATTTAAAAGGGAATCATGTATTACGGAGATTTTCATTGAAATGACTCAATTCTAAGCACTTTTTCGAATGATTTTTTATGCCCCTATTTGCCTGAAAATGCTTCTATATGAGAAATACGGGTTATTATTTTTTTAAAATGAGCTTTATATTGAATTTTACATTCATTGTTTTTAGAACGCCTAAAATAGCCAATAAATTATTAAAAAGCATTTAAGGAACGATATTTTATTGTTTCATCATAATTGATGTAATTATTTAGTTAAATTTAAAGAGTATTTATTTCAGACTGTAAAAAATCGATGGCCATGGTTCAAAGAGTATAAAATTAAGTCAGAAAAATCACCTCGAATATCTTATGCAGTTTTAAAGTTATATTTTTAGTGATTTGTATAGATTTAAAATATTTATTAAAATCGATTACTGATTAGTGAATTCAGTGTGTTTAATGATATTCTTTTAAACTAAGTAATATTTTTTGATTATGAGTATTTTTCTCCTTAGATAAATCTCAATTGGAAGAGACATTGAGAGTGAATGGCAAAGGCAAGAAGATGCGGAAACCTCGCACAATCTATTCCAGTCTCCAATTACAACAGCTGAACAGGAGGTTTCAAAGGACTCAGTACCTCGCCCTGCCAGAGCGAGCGGATCTTGCGGCCTCTTTAGGCCTCACCCAAACGCAGGTAAGAGATTGACCCTCTCGGTTTTAAAGATTTCGGTCAAAAGGTCAACCCTTCCCCCGTCATTTATGCGGTCCACATGGTGGGTTTTTGTGCCAACTCACATGTCCAGTTGGTCTTTCCCGCCCACCTAATGAGTAAAATGGACGCGTTGTTTTGGAATCCCGCTTTGATTTTTCTAGTAAAAAGGGGAATGAATTTCATAATAATTCTCAGTTAGTAATTCTCAGTACTCTTTAACATTGTAACCGTTATAAGTATGGAATTTTAAAACATTTGAATTCATATCCAAAAATACGCTAATTAAATATGTAGGAATAATGACCTGTTATTTAAATATGAATTTCAGTTTGGGACTCTATAAGTCTAAATAATGACGCTCCAACTAAAAGAAATATCTATGCGCTCTAGTTTTGGTTCCTGAAATGCCACTGAAGTGAGAGATAATGAAGTGTATATTGCAAACGTGTTTTAATACTGGGAAACATTTCAATGAAATCAAAACTTCATTATCTTAAAACGGACGGTGCATTGTATGGAACGATGATGCAAACATTTTCGAATCAGACATTAAATTAGTCCTAAGGCCAGTATGCTACTGGTAAGTGTCCATTTCGTGTATTTGGAAGTTTGTGGACCCGAAAGCAAACCAATTGTGGACATCCAGGTATGTGAATTTATCAATTTCTTTTAGTACGAAACAATCGCTTTTTATAGCTGTTGCTGATGGTATGCTCATTTCTATTCTCATTTGCTAAAAACTACGATTTTATCTATGCCATTTTCTAAAAAAATAAATAACGGTTGGTGTTTTTGAGGTAATTTCTCTTTTTAAAAGTTTCTGTATGGAATTTATGTTGAATATGATGTTTAAAAATTCAGATAATCGTAATCGTATCTCTTGAAAATATTGTTGTATTAAATCCGTTCAGTGTATGCTTCGTATTTTAATTTATGGACAATAGTATGCGTGTTGCATATATATTGTATACAAACTAATAACTAAGTTCGTAATCATAACAATTGAGCTTTTTTAACGTACTTTCACAATGTTTAGTGACATTGAATTTTGAAAAATTTCTTTATTTTTAAGTTATGTTTGCTTCCATTTCATATCTTGTGTTGCGTATGATTGTAATACCTAGAGTCAGAGGATATAAATTAAGT
>BMAW01063481.1:291900-302683 GCA_019974015.1 Nephila pilipes | reverse complement strand
TATATATATATATATATATATATATATATATATATATAAATTCTATCGGAAACATAAATTTACGTATGTTTTGACCAGCTAAAAACTATAATTATCAGTCCACTGAAGCTATCTCTCAATATGTTCGCTTAGCTTTATTTACAATGCGATTTGCAATAAAAAAATATGTACGTTTATGTTTTTTTCTTTTTTTTTGCGTTAAATGAAAACCCCTGTAGGTGTGCAATGAAACGAGATAGAATAAATATATTTTAATTTAAATGGAATAAACAAATTAGATTTACTAATTTAATGAAGTAGATCAAAATATTAAAAAGAATTATTGGGGTGAATTGCAAAAACGTACAAAAACTTATTTAGTGACGAAAAAAGGTAAACAGCACATACAAAATTTCGTCCTTTTATTAAATTTCATTCAATTTTGCCGATGGACAAAACAAGCAAAGAGGGAAAATACAACGATTTTCCATTGCAAATATATATATGTGCTTGTGTGTGGTGTGGTGCGTGTGATGAACTCACACGCTCAATCTCTTAAAACTTATCGTGATTTAAGATATTTTTGTTGAACTGATTTCGGAAGAAATATAATAAAAGCAAATGCGTTTCACACTTTGAGAAATTACTTTTTTATGTACATAAATATTTAGACAAATATTAAATAAAAAGAAATTGAAGCAAGAGTCCTGTCGTTAATAAATCAAATTAAACTTCCTTTTTTTTAAAAAAAAAAACCCTGTAATTTGAAGAAAAAAAATCGGGGTCGCCCCCCCCCCCCCCCTTGAATGCCTTTTTTTTTACATGTGGGAAGTCGCGCAGTTTTACAAAATTCTTCAAGAAATGAATGATCCAAGTTGAACGAGTCTTTCATCGAAAGTCAACTTGGGACTGGAAGTAACAAGTTAAAGGCGATCCTCCCTATTCCTTGTTGATTCGGTCCGATGCGCCTCAGTCAGACCGTTACGCAAGTCAAGTCCTTACTCAACCTGTTCTCAGAAAAAAGAGAAACAACTTATTTCTTTTCGTACCTTTACTCGAGTGTAGCGAACATAAACACCACGCACGCTCAATTGCCAAGGACGAAAAAACTGTTGAGCACTCCGCCTTCACACCGCGAGAAAAGTCATTCAGAGATTCCCTTTAGGTTTCCAGGTTCGTGTCACTGGGTCGACCCTCTTCAATTGACTAGCTAACCAATCATCTCTTAATAACAGAAACCGGCATTTTTATTCATTGTGAAAGGGATAAAAAATTATTTCCATAAATCTTGATTCAATTCAGGCTGAAATAATTGAATTTGGCAACAACCAAAGATATCCACTTGTATTACGGTTCACGAACAAATTTAAAACTGATTAAAAAAAAAAAATCGATGCTAAGTGTTTGTGATTGAGGAAACCACACATACACACAATCTAGTAAGAAAATCTGTCAAATGGTGAAACGAAGTGATTGAAATTAAATTTTCTATTTATTCCGCCCAAAATTTGTATAAATGTTTGAGTCGCATTGAATGAAATTCTTAAAAAATAGCTCGCTAATGCGCTTCTCAAATATTTCTCTGTTTGAACCACGCAAACTCAGTCCATATCATGAAACTGAAAAGGGGATTGGTACGATGTCTTTGTTAACAGCACGCGTGCCATCTCTCTACGGGGCTCTATAAACTCTCCGAGAGGGGGTCCTATAACATAAATATGATTGTCGCCTCCCAATGGGATTCTGCACAAATTGAAAAAAGGAGAGATAGGAAAAAAAATTATTAAAATACAACCTAGAAAGCAACTTAAAATAACTCGGGTAGATGGGCTTAAAATTGTTGGAAAGATAACATACTTTTTACTGGATTTCAATCTCAATCAGAATTGATAATTAAATCCATCGACATGCTAAATCAGCATCATATTTTTGCTCTTTTAAGATTTTTTACCCTTTCTTGACGAATGTTTAGATTTTTCTGTATCTGACAGATTTCAATCAACAAATATTAATTAGATGGAATCATTAAATCAAAACAATTAAGTTTTCTTATAATTGGAAATCAAAATACTTGCTTTTAATTTTAAGTATATAATTTATTTATTTTTTGAAGAGTAATTGGAAAGTTGTAATTACGTAAATTGTTTGATGCATTTTCTTACCAACAACATTTTTCGTCTTCTTGTTGTCATCTAGATTTGAAGTATCTATATTTAAGGACATTCAATATGGAAAGGAATCCCTTTTTTCAGAAAGTTTGATGGAAATGGATGGGGAACGTAAAAGCGGGAGGGGAAGAGAACAGTAGAAACTTTTCGGACGGGACAGGGACGGACCCAAACTGAAAGATAGAGAGGAAGGAAAAAAGAAGCAGAAAAATAAAAAAAAAAAAAAAGAAAGGCCACATTCTGCATGGCAATGAAAGGAGGGGAAGCGGGGGCACAAAACCTGTGGAAGAGCAGGTGATAGATTGTCCGTCTGTCTTTGAGCTGCCTTTGTTCTCTCCGCAAGGGGTGTTCTTAGCCTGTCTCGTACGAGTAGGGGTCAGGTATAAAGTAAAAAAAAAAAAAAACTTCACCCCCCCTTCAGAATCACATTAAAACCCCCCTGAGTGGCAGTCTCGCGCTGAGAAATAAACACGCAGAGTGGAAACGGATTTGTCAGTAAATTTGTGGAGCAAGTGATGAATTCAGTGGTCATATGTCAGCTGTGGTGAGCTCATTTGCCAGAGAAAGAAAGACTGCTGTGTGTGCATAGGCTGATATTTACAGTTCACTAATCCTAATCGTAAATCTTTAACAGGTCTTGAGTGCCTCTGCATTTGGCCTAATCGTTGATTTTCTACTGCGTGTATTTTCAGTGAGGGCATTTTTATAGTTGGGCTAAACTCCTTATAACAGATTGGAATGAATGTTACGAAACATTAACTACCACTGCTCCTAATATTCAACCGCTTCCCCCCTCTTTTCACTATTGTTTTGAGTTGAATTCTGTGAATATAAAGCTGATAAAAAAAAATCTTAGAAGGATTTCCTTCGTTGCTTATGCAGGAAACTAAAACATGTTTACTTTGAGTGAAAAATTATACAATTGTGCTTGGAAAAAGGGTGATTTAGGTTGCAGTACTTTTCTTTTTTACTGCATTTTCCATTAATTTTTAGAAAAAGGTTATGGGCAAGTGTAATAAGTTAATATTGTCACTATCATGTTATCTCGTAGTTTTAACAGCATTTTTTTTAAAGCAGTATCAATAAAGTTATAAAATCATTTTAGTTGTCCTTTTTCTTCACTAATTTGTTAAAACAATTCTTTTGTGTCAATCGAGTTTGAATTGAGCCCAAAATCATCGTTTAAAAGATAGTTGTTTATTAGTAGTTCGATATAAGTAATTGATATAATTAAAATGAAATAAATACTTGACTTGAAAAATTTATTTTAATTCTTGCAGGGGCAAATTTTCATTTAAACCTAAGAATCTTGAAACATTGGCGCTTTTTCTCATACTTCTTTTTGATCTTTTAAAACCCATTATTTCAGTGCGTCGCATGAGAATTAGTGAGATGAAATAATTCGAGCGTGACCATCCAAATAAAAGCCATATTGGCGCATTTTTTGAAGAGAAATCTCTCTGAACAGAAAGTGACAACAAATAATACAAATAGTTTTGCTGAATAGGTACTTTGTGTCCAAACATGCTGTCGTGCATATCCCCCTTCCCCCACGGTCGGCAGCTGTCTTACTTGCAACGGTTGCACAACCGGCCATTGCAAAGCAGGAAACTTCTGAGACCGGAAACACGCTCACCCATGCCACAGAGGGCGCCAGGGACTACTCTCCAGCTGGACAGTCCTGATTCACGTACCAGTTTTTGCAAATTTTAATTCACTACATGAAGCTAATTGGTTTGTTACAAAGTGGACAGTGGTTAACTGTCCACTTTATAACAAACCAATATAAACTAAGAGATGTGAGAGATCATCTTAAATTAGTATTCTTGCTCTAGCGTTTGCTGGCTGAAGAATTGGACGTATGGGATACACAGAACTCATGACCCATTTAAGTATGAAAAAACATTAGTTGTATGAGATAAATAAGGCAGGCTACTAAGGAGTATGAATTATTTTGTTCAAATATTTTTACTACCGATTTTTTTTCTGATGGCATTTAATATGAATTTTGAGAAATGGCTATAATGTAAGTGACATGTGAAAAAGGCTGGCATTCAATATAATAGTAATTCTTTGAATAAATTCATATATTGAGGGAAGAAAAAGAACAATTGAGTGACAAAGTATTTTTAATTTTTAAAATGTGCAGTTTTCCGGAAAATATACATGCAACAGCTGAAATGAGAAAAGACGAATTATTGTGTAGAAAAAAAACCATGGAAGCTGTTATCGATCCAATAAGACTTGGATAAAATAACGTTTGAAAAATTAACTTTTTAAATTTGTATATTTTTTTATAATGTAAGTAAGAGTTTTGCAACATCCGCATCGAAATTTCTTAAAATATGATAGTTCGAATGTTTGAGGCGTTGCATTTTTTAAATACTTTGAAAATATCCTTTAATAGCGTCTTTGAAATAAATATTTTGACGTTTTCCTAAGATTCGGCTCAAAATTTTAAATCATAACTTAGGAAAGCCCGTTTCAAGACTTGATAAGATAAAATTTATTGTTGTAATGGTATCATTGCGTTCACAAAAATGTTTACATCAAATAAACTCACAAGAGAACCAGTTAAGGAATTGCTTACTTTCCTTTGTAAACACAATGAATCCATATCTATATAAAATGCGACCAAACTCTTCTTAATAATGTTGAATATGCGAAGAAAAATTTTATCATGTGGGAGGCGATCTAAAAACTGAATAAAATGCAAAACAAAACTGACTAGTGACCTCTATTTGCTCCGATAGATTCATCTTTTAGTCGAAAGCTAATTGTCCCTTGTCCATGTTAAGCGCCCAATTAGGCAGTGGCGGGACCAAGCAATAAGACAGGTAACTTTAAGAGTGACATCAGTGACACATGTAATTGACATTAAGACAAGTCTAATTAATACTGACCATTCCATGGAGGAAGATCACATTGAAATGGCGAGGTATAAAGGGATGAACAAAATAAGGGGTTAGTAAACTAAAGCACAACTGTTGGCCTATGGACGCGTCTGTTGTTTGGAAGCATTAAAACTTTATTATTTATTTGCAAAAATCAACTGACTTCACTGCGATGAAATTTTCCTTTGATACTTTGTTGTAGCAAATTTTAACGCGTTTATGAGGAGCACGATATGTAACGGGAATGAATCGGCATGTCTCGATTAGAAGCGATTTCACTAAGCGACGATATGAACCTACTTCAAAGAGAACTTATTTCTAAAATGCACTTTAACGGCATTACAATTTGTTATTCATTAGGACTTTCTTACGGAAGATAAATAATGATTTGGGAGAGTAAAAGTAAAATACAATATATTGTGTGAATGAAATAACATTGAAGAGATTTACAGTCCTTCCCCACAAATGATCGAATGCAATAAAATAAATGTTGCTCAAATGACGAATCTTCTCATTTACCCAATAATTCTAAGGTTTTTGTTGCAAAGACGGGACGCAAATACCGATACGTGGGTCGTTATTACTCGTACTTAGCGGTTTAATCGGGGGGGGGGGGCAAAAAAAGGCAGCGCGCAACAAAACGAGGGGGAAAAATTCTCCTTTTCAAACTTATTTTCTTAACAAATTGCTTCCGATGGAGAAATACATTGAGTCACAGTACAAACTTTAATCAATCTTTTTTCGTTTGCTCCATTAATTTTTAGAAATCCTTCTATAAAAATTGCATTTCCGTCTCCTTTAGAAAATGATTACTGATGGTGCGTCCTTATACCCGGATTTCACATTCAGAAAAGAGACAATTAGGAATAAATTTAGGTCATATATATATTTTATGCCCTTTGAATTGCTCATTTTCCCTTTTTATTCTAATTAGATTCGGTGATTTAGTATTCGAAGATTATTTTCTATTAAAACTTAGATCTGATAGCTTCTTATACTGTATCTTGTTTCATATATTTACTTTTTTGTTTATATATATGCAGTCATTCTCATAAATTGAAACATGTAATTTGTAGCATGTGTGTGTGTGTGCATTAGGTATTCTAAATTATATTATTTTAAACATAACGGACGATATACTCTTAAAAAAAGAATTAAATATATTTCAATACTTAAATTAGGATAGAGAGGCAATGAGGCAATGATCAATTTTTATAAATATAAATAACATATATATATAAAAATAAGCTAAAAATAGTTAATTAGAAGCAACTACTTATAAATTCCTTTAAAATCAGCTGAAAAGGAATAATATATTTATTAATAAATATGTTTTATAAATGTGTTTATATATATGTGTTTATAAATGTGTTTATATAAATATATATATATATATATATATATATATTCTTATATTTATATGGGATGCTTCTTCTGATGTTATTTAAAGCGAATTATAAAAGAATCAATTTCAGGCAAGTAATTACTTATTAAACTGCTAATGCTGGGACGGAACACTTAAAAAAAATTGCGAAATTTAAGTCTCTTCTGCAATGAACTGTCCGAGTATCCTCTGATTCTATCACAGAAACTCGAAATAAATAGGCAGAATTAAGTAAATGCTTTCCGATTCCCCTGGTTCGAATCCCGAATACGCCCAGTAAGACATGTTCCGCGCAGTCAACCAAGTCACTTTAATATTCTGCGCTTCAGAGCAATCGTCATTGTACCGAGAAGAGTTTTCTCATTTTAATGTCGCTGGTTGACTGACTTTTGCCACGATGCAACTTTAATTAGACGCATATGAAAGTTGTAGGAAAATATGTAAATTTTTCAGTTAATTAGACTTGCACTATATACATAGAATGGGGACCATTAACATTCAAACTAACATTGGCCGAAAGAATCTCAATTACGGATAAGTTCATTTTTCGAAAAAATTTAATACGTTTAACTTATTAATATTACAAAGAAAAATGTTTTATCTTTCTGGATGTGTGCTACCTTAAAGCTTAGTTATTCATTCAGTTATATTTACTATGCTTGCTAATTTATGTTAACAATCAAACTACTTTAGTTTTAACAAAAAAAAAAAAAAAGGACAAATTTTGTGATTGGGAAATTACACTCTTTTGGTTTCAAGTCTTTTTAAGATTCCTTACTAAAATTGCCTAGAATTTTAAATAGAAAATATCTGGCAAATATTTGAATGTTTTGAGCTAATTAAAACTTCTATCCGAATGCTCTAGATTCTGAATTTATGCTAAGCAAATTAACTATCCAGAAACTATATAAGCAAATTAACTATCCAGAAACTATATAAGCAAATTCAGATGAAAAAGATAATTTGAAATAGTTTTCTTCGTTAAAAATGCATAGTAAATTGTAAAGAAGTAGCAAAATGTATAATAAGAAAGTAGCCAGTGAACAAGTAGTATATTTCAAATTAAAAATGGTTCTATATAAAATAGCCATTTTTAAGAAACAAACATTCTCCTTCAATCAGAAATTTCTAAAATGAAAAACGGGAAGCGAGCAGAATTCATTTCTCGAGCATGATGCATGGGAATAGAAACTCTTTACTGGGGCATTTTTTTCAATCAGATTCTGTCTTAATGTCTTTTTATACTGATAAATCACTCTAGCGAAAAGTTTAGAAAACCCTACTTCGATAACGAAAAGGAAAGCAGACCAGACAAAACATTTTTTAAACAAACAAAAACGCAAGTCTAAGAATTTTTAGTATTTTTGTGTTGAGATAAGCAGAGGGATGTGTGCGTGAATATATACATATATATATGTGTGTGTGTGTGTGTGTGTGTTTGTATGTGTACGGAAGAGCGTCGTGACTACTATGCTTATAATTATTTGAAAGAATATATAAAAATAAATGTATTATATGTGTGTGTATGTGATATATTATACGTGTGTGTGTGTGTGTGTGTGTGTGTGTGTGTGTGTGTGTGTGTGTGTGTGTGTGTGTATATTATTACATAGTTCTCTGTTTTTGAACTCTTAGAAGACTGATAAATCAGATGAGGACAGTATATATTCCATTAATATTCCGTAAAAGAACGAAAGCGGAAAAACTGAACAGGCTGATCAATGTAAAGTGAACTACTTAATATTATACGCAACTAAAATTGTGAAAAACAGGATAAAAAATGAATTGTTTGCCGTAGCCTAGGATCCTTCTTCAATCAGGAAAAGAATCCATTATTATTTTACTATTACCCATTGAGCAGTCCCCACATCTGACTTGATCCGTCCATCCTTCCCAAACATGAAAAACATTTGATTACACGGTCTCGTAACACCGAATAGGATAGACACCTGATAGATCAGTGAAAACCGTATATTTATCTCAACGTATCCTGAAGAGGAAGCGTGACTTCATATTAGGTATTTTTTTGTTAGGCGAAGACAGCCACAAAACATACATTGATCTCCTCACAGTTCAAACACTTGTTATTTCTAGGGTGTAACATCACTTTATCACAGTTATTATTACCTGAACTTTATGAGGGCTTCATGAAGTAAGATAAGTCGCCTGATTCAGAAAAAGGATAGACAAATTGAGTTATCCTGTCACACTCCATTCTAAAGGGTATGGTCGTCGAATGCTAAAATCTTAATAATGATCCTAATTCTCTTACACTGTTCATGGGCGCCATTTCTTGCTTTTAGATTTGAAGATTATATAGAAGCCTTTGAATGAATGTGGTTTTAAAAATGGGCGCTTATAACGCTCAAAAAAAAGAAGGAGTTTCTGTCAGCTTGGTATTGTTTGCCTGGTTCTGTTAACTCGTAAGAAAGTGGTAAAATGGAAGGGGGGGAAGGGGAATGAGAATTTAAAAAAAAACAAATAAAAGTTAGATTGAAGTCAAGAATTCATAAGCAAATGTACTTGGATGATCACAAAGATTCTATAGGAATTCAAAAAAATAATCTGATGTTTCTAATAACCACGCGCCTACGCCAGCGGCTGTATGGCGAAGCAACGCGCGCGGCGCAAACGCGCAATGCCGGCTACGCGTACTTACGCGTAAGCTTAGCGCCTGCGCGTGGCAAAAAATGTTTAGCCTACGTGCCAGCGTATGTAGCAGGCAAACAAAAAATGTTATTCTCATGTTTATGATGATGTTTTAGACTTGTATTCGAGAAAGTTAGCCCATATTAATTAAAACTCTAGAAAAGCTGAATTTCCTAGGAAATTTTATTTGAAAAGGCGAATAACATTAATTTAAACATGGACGGGATCAAACAAAAATTTGTTTTCCAAAAAAAATTTGCAATTGGGAAGCTTTTCAAGAAATTTGATTTCAACATTTGTTTGACAAAACAAAGTAGCTTACTCCATTTCAAAGGATTCAAAATATCCCCAAATGATATCAAAACTAAAAAAAGGCCCCCCCCTTAATATTCTCTTCAAGAAACGAATATTTAAAATTTAATGGAACATGTTTCTCCCTCATATACCATAATCATCTATGCGATGTGACGATTTATATCGGTGCTGGAAAGGTCATCGTTCATAATTTAATGATCTGCAAAATATTTTTATTCGTTGTTTCTATTTGTCTGCTCCAGGAAATGGGAGTAAATTCCCCAAAATATTTCTTTGACAATGAAATATCGTTCAAACAACAAATTTTACTGGAAGAAAGATACAGTTTTAAATTATAAATGTCATTTATTTTAAGAAAACCGCAACTAAAAATCTTCCTGACCTGATAATTAAGAAACTGAAAATCATAGAAAAATGGATGATTAAAGTATAATGTTATTCCTTGGTCATGAAAATCAACTTCGAATGTTCATTGAAGTGTATAAAGTTGATGAAATATCAAAGCAAAATGAAATTGTTCCATCTCACCTTATTTGGAGACAAATTTTAGGAATAATATTAGAGAGGGTATTCTACCAAAGTTATACCAATGATTGCCGTAATTTTAATTTTTTCATATTTCAATAACATATGTACTTTTGACTCAAGTGCTGCTTTTACAATAAGAAATAGGTTCATTCTCTATAAGATTTCAATTTAACACTAGCAAAATTCATTTGTTTGTTATCACCTTTTTTCCGTATTGAAATATTTCCTCTTAAATTAAATTTCTACAATGAACACAAATAGTTAGCTTTAGTCTCTTTTTCTCCAATTCCTAAGAAGATGTCTCATCACACATTACAAGTTGTGATTTGATCGCATCAAATACTTTTTAAAGAACACTGTTCCACTATCGCTTTCTGTTTTAGTGACGTCTACATATGCATAGTTAAAATCATGAGCATAATCCAAAGGCTTAAAAATAAACTCCAGGCTCATGTTCTTAATAGCATTCTCCTATTTTCCACCTCAACCCTAAAAAACGCCCTGCATTCAGAACTCCGCCTCCTCTAGTAATGTGTAGTTGGGTCCTCGATATTCAAAACAGCAGCAGAGTGTTGGGGACCGGAAAAGGCGGCGAAATTACATTTTCTAGTTCAGTAAGGGAATAGACAAAAAGAGGAAGATAAAGGGAAAAATTAGGGAAAATGAATAAATTTCGCACCGGAAGGAAACTCAGCCATTCTGAATTGAGGGGTCTATTTCCTTCCGGTCTGGATGTTTTTCCAATTCTTCTTCTGATGCCTTTGGCTATGATGGTAGATTTAGGCCCCAGAGAGCTAAAATTACTGATGAGGACATGTTTCAAATAAAGCTGACTCTTCTTGGTTACAGCACATGCACCGAAATAA